>OY829546.1:54836864-55026466 GCA_963691705.1 Viola odorata | reverse complement strand
GGCTCAACGTATCAACTTCCTTGTTCATGAGGGATAGAAGCCATGAAAGATAAGGTCTTCCGTCTCTAACGAGGCTCCACTTCAAGTTGTAGTGAGGATCGACGACGAAGTTCCCACAAGTCTCAAGTTATGGCCTCGGTCCATAGCACTCCAAAGCCTTGTCATGACCCCGAACCAAGACACTTCATCTCCTCAATTGTACACCGTGCTAAACATGAAGGAATGCAAAGTCGAGCACCTCCTTATGTCTTCCTCCAAGGTTCGACTCACCAAGGCCAATGCCTCCGTCATTCTCCTCCAGAGGTTCGACCTCACTCCAAGGCGTCCAAGTGTGTAAGAATCTTCAGATTCTCCTTCGAGTACATTGGAAGAAGTCCAACCTACTATCCACTTCAACACAAACAACAACCCACTCCAATCTCATCCTTGATCCGACTTCGATGATTGACATATTGGACGTGATATGAAAGTTGTTGACTTCAGAGCTATCGCTAGGAAGAGTGTAAAATGAAGGTTAAAAGAGAGAAAAGAAAGGAGCGAGAGATAAAAAAAGAGGAGAGTTGGAGAGAGAAAGTAAGCGATGAGAAAAATACACGCATGAAAAAGTAAGCAGCCAATGAGAGTGAGTGCAACCACACTAGAGAATGGTTGAGTGAGCTCATAAGCAATCAATTTCAGTTTTTTGACAGCTTTTGTTTGAGTTATATTTGACAATCTATGTTTGAGCTTGAAATTGAGAAAAGAAAGTGAGCAAAACAGCCGCTGAAAAAAGTGCAATGTGAGAGAGACTCAACATGAGAGGAGTGAACAAGTAGAAAAATTAAGAGAAGAAAGTGGAGAAAGAAGCAACGGCAAGATTGTAGCTTTGATCCAATGAGCGTGCCTTTGAGCAATGAAGATCAATTAGCTTAATTCTAACCTTCACATTCTTTTCTCATTGGTGTGTCTTTCTTGCAGGAGACTACTCGGAATTTCAGGACCACAACAACGCGAAATGCTCTAAGAGCGAAGATGGTTCTAACCATCAATCTAGAGGCATTGAAGTGTGATTGCTCACTTGTGCTCCCAACGCAAGACCTGAAGTAACCTCCTCACCTTCTGTTTGCCTAAAGGTGTGTACCAAACCCTTCTTTGAATGCTCAATGTTTGAGGTTGTTCAATTCACTCATCTTTATTCACAGGTTAAAAGTTTTATGACAAACATGTGCATGTGATAAGGAATCATTCTTGCATTTCTTTGAGCATGACTCTTTAGTCCTGATTGAAAACCACTTGGTACGACTTTATTTGCATGCCCCAAAAACCACCTCGTACCCTTCGTCAAACATGATTCTTCTTGGTTTGAGCATGAAAATTACTTGAATGAAAATTTTCTGTATGTGTTAAGACTCCTAATTTGCATTCATCAGATATGACCCTTTCTTGCTCAAACGTGCTAATTTTTGTGATTTTTCGATAATATGTGTGATTATTTTATATGTTATTTATGCTTGGAATCCAGATTAATTTGCATGAAACATGGAAACAATTCTTTTGCTCTAACTTATTGAAATTTCTTGGCCTACTGTTGCAAGGAATTGTATTTCTTTTTGTGCCGATTGCTTGGTATTCCAAAGCATTTTGTGTTTGGGCGCGTGGCTCAATTTTCTGGCTAATCCTTATAAGCGCCTTTGAGAAAATAAACCACCGTATATATTTTTTAATATTTGTGATACCATGTGCATCGTTAATATTGTCTTTGAGATTAATGTGCATAAAGATGAAATGGATGTGCATGTTTTTAAACTGGATGAATTGTGCTTCCTTAATTGGAGCCTACTTGAATTACTTGTATGTGTCGTGCCTTTAAATACCATGAACATGTTGAGTATTCGGAGAACACATTGGTGACTAAATTTGTTGAGGATTAATTGGTTAATTCTCATGAAAATTTGTGTTTTCTCTTGCGAAATTTGTTTGGTATTTTCAAGTGCATTGTGCTTGTGTGTAGTGCTCAATTCTCTTGGCTTATCATTGTGAGCCAAATAGAGAAGATAATTCATCCTGCATGTTGTTCTATGGTTTGTGAGGCCATCCGCATTTTACATGACATTTTAGGAAGCGATGTGTGTCACTGTGCCATTCATGTTATTGATAATTCCTTGGATCAACCTGTGCATAAGCATGCGCGAATGCGCCCTCTTGGTATCTCACCTCTGTTTTCAGTGTTTTTAAGTGTGCAGGTGAGAAGATTGAAATAAGGATTCGAGGATGAATCCTTTGAAAAGGGAGAGGTTGATGTGATCACGACCCCTTCAAACTAGCACAACATGACACGGCCTAAGAGAACCGGTCGCGGGCAGCCGAGCCTTGCTGATGAGCGTAAATCATGCCCAAGGTCGAGGATCAAGTGTTAAATCTTCGCAATGCCTAGGCCTAGACACACGAAACTCCCAAGATGGCCGAGCAAGCCATGAAGTCGAGGCGCGTCTAGCCTTAGCAAGTCATAAGGACCCGTGCACCTACCCAAGTCCTTCAGCAAAGCCAAACTTCTCCAACGCGTGCAACAAACCCTTGACAACGAATGCTCCATCCTCGACAACGAAGTTCAAATGCTGAGAACGACCTTGTTCCATAATCTTCAAGATGTCAGCTAGTTTGTGTCCAAAGTTCATCTTAATTGACGAGCGGATTGAGAGATATTCGAATATACATTTTGGCGCGTAGGCTCGGCGTGATTACGCCTAGATACGACGTAATTACTTCCAAAACAGAAGGTTTTGGGTTGTTTCGTAGCAGGCACGACATAATTACGTCCAGACACGAAGTAATTACGCCATAAATCGGTAGCCCAATTGTGTACAAACTATAAATAGATTATTTCTTTCATTTGTAGAGGAGCTTAGAACTTTGGTTGATTTTGTAAAGTGAGATTACTCCTTTCTCTTGTCAACTAAGCATGCTCATCACTTTAATTCCTTGAGAGGATCGCTTAAGTTGAGATTACTCCTCTCGATCTCTCCCGGGAAATCTATGTTTGTAATCGTGTTGACGATTTTTGTGAATGAAATATATGTTTTATTGGTTGATCATCCATAGAAACGAGTCTCAAACTTGACCCTCAGAGTATATCTTGATCAAGCAATCGTTCGTATGATTTTTGCTACTTCGTGTGTGCTCATCTCTGTCCCTTCCATCCCTCTTCTAATTCCCGGTAACTCCCATATTTTCATCGCTCTTTTATGTATTTTCTCCACTGCACCTCCATGTCTTTTGTTTCTTTCCTTTTGGTCATAGTTTTCATTGGGTAATTCGCTTGGCTAGATCCTCCATAAGCTCCATATGTTATCCGGCTTACTAACCCTAGGCAGGATCACATCAATTGGTAGCGAAGCTTTTGGCCGCCTAGCGAATTTTTATAGTTTTCGTCAAAAGTGTTCAAGCTTTCTTTCTTGAAAATCTTGAGTTTATGTGTCTTTCCCCAAATCTTTTTCAAGTGGTGATTGAGTGTTTGTGGTGATCATTTTTGCTAGGTCAAAAGATCGAAAATTTACGAAAATCATTTGGGTGTGTTCTTGATGTTCATCATTTATTCTTGGTGTTCTTGGCCTTGACAATTTTTGATCCAAAAATATTTACCCAAAAGTTGAACCAAGTTTTTCTATAAAGAAAGAAAAAGAAAAGAAAAAGAAAAGAAAGGAATTGGAACACTTGGCCGGCCAAAATCCATCCCAAGACCAAGAGTTATCCTTTGCATTTATTGCAACCAAGACTTCCACCCGAAGTCTTTGACATTTTGACCTAATTAACAAACATTCCTAACTATAGTCCATTCCTAACCAAATAAGCCCATCTTTTCCCAAGTATTCTACTCTATCCTTCTCTCTTTGCCTCCCTTTTGAACCCTCTTCTCTTACATAATTCTCTTGCTTTACCTTTGTAAAGTTTTTATGATTATATGATTGCCTGCGCATGTGTTCTCCGTACTCGGGTCGTTATTGCAAGTCTGATTTTGTGCATTGTCATTTGCATTGTTGAGTGTAAACACCTTGCCATGATCCTTTCTGAGTTTGAGTGCAAATACTATTTTCTGTGCGAGGGCTGCTTGCGACTATGCTAGGTATGGGAAAGTTTCTCCCTTGATTTCGTTATTCCTTGGGTTTGATGTGGATGCTATCTAGGTAGGAGGTTGTGTCGAATGTTGTGTTTGTGTGCTGAGTGTGCTTTTTCCAGTTCGCCTTTCTTGTGGAAATCATTTGTTCTTATTAGGGGGGGCCGTTTTAAGTGTAATGCTCGAGGGCGAGCATAGGGTAGTGTGGGGGATTTTCATTGAATGCAATCATGCTGATTTTTATGCTTTCAATCCAGCTTATTTGAATGATTATTGTGGATTTCTTAGCTGAAGAAGCGAAGCGATGAGAGACATCCTCCTGTTGGCAGCAGCGAAGGCAAGGCAAAGAACGATGGGCGATCAGTGGGGGTATTTTCTGCTTCTGGTCCGTGGGGTCAGTCGTCTGTTTTTCTTCATGGTTCTCTCAGTCCCTGATTTGTACTCCACTTTTGCTCGAATTCTTTATTCTGTTTTCTTTTCTTTTCTTTTTTTTTTTCTCTTTTTTTTTCTTTTTCTTATTCTTATTCGAGGAAAAGGGAGTGCGTACATACTGTTTTCAAATATCTGACTGGAGCAGCAAAAATGTATCGACTGACTTGGCTTCAACGAATGGTCGCTTTCAGTGTCCTGGTCTAGCTTGTCAAATCTTATTCGCTCATTGAATGACTTGTTTCTTTTGCTCACTGGAATTTTTGTCTCTTGCCATACTACTGTTCAACTTCTAGATCTCATCTCGCAATTTGTCGCATATTTCTCTTTTTAGGAATCCGTTGGATTTTATTATCTTGATCTCATCAGTTTGATTAACGATTCCGTTAAAATGACCTCCTACATCTGATTCAAAAAAAAATTAAAAGTTCCAAAACAAAAATAAAAATGTAAAAGATAAAAAAATATAAAAATTAAAAAAATGTAAAAATTCCCAAAAAATGTACGAATTCCAAAAAAATTGTAAAAATTCAAAAAAAATATTAAAATTTCAGAAAAAATCTTAAAATTCCAAAACAAAATAATTAAAGTAAAAATCCACAAAAAACATGTAAAAATTCCAAAAAAATATAAAAATTAAAAAACAAATGTACAAATTACCAAAAAAAATGTAAAAATTCAAAAAAAATGTAACAAATCCAAAAAAATATACAAAATCCAAAAATTAAAGAAAAAAAAGTTAAAAAATTTTAAAAAAATGTCAAAATTCCAAAAAACAATTAATTAACCTAAGAATCAAGAAAAAGTGTACAAATTCCCAAAAAATGTTAAAATTCCAAAAATAATTGAAACTCCAAGAAAAAGTAAAAATTCCAGAAAACATGAAAAATTCCAAAAAAAATGTAAAAACTCCAAAAAAAAACCTAAAAATCCAGAAAATATGTAAAAATTCAAAAAACATTAAAATTCCTAAAAAAAATGTAAAAAATGGATTTGTTTTTGAATTTTTAACATTCTTCTAGATTTTTAGATTAATTAAAGTTTTGTTTGTTATTTTTATATTTTTTTGGAATTTGTACATTTTCTGGAATTTTTATTTGTTTTTGGAATTTTGATGTTTTTTTTGGATTTTTAGATTAATTATATTTCTTTTTGAAATTTTTACATTTTTTCGAGATTTTGAAATTTAATTAAATTTTATATTAATTATTTTTTTTGGAATTTTAAATTTTTTGTAATTTCTAAATTTTCTCTGGATTTTTAGATTAATTTATTTTTTTAGGAATTTTAACATTTTTTAAATGTTTTTATGGATTTTTGGATTAATTAATTAATTTTGGAATTTTGACATTTATACTGGATTTTTAGATTAATTTAATTTTTTTTTGAATTTTTAAATTTTATTAAATTATTTTTAAAATTTTTAGATTAATTATTTATTTTTGGAATATTTACTGTTCTATGTAATTTTACATTTTTTGTGTATTTTCATATTAATTAATTTTTTTTAGGAGTTTTATTATTTTTTTGGAAATTTTGACATTTTTTGAAATTTTTACAATTTTTTTGGATTTTTTGATTAATTAATTTTTAATCAAATTTTTGGATTTCTTAAATTAATTATATTATTTAATACATAATTACCTGCTACAGCAGGTTAAAAAGAAACCTGTTGTAGGAGGTAATCCGTTAGATTTAACAACTAAATTTAAGGGAGGGTTTTTTTCACGCGATCAGTTATTCAGGGGAGGCCTAATAGACGTTTTAAGGAACAAGGGAGGTATCTGCTTTTCAGCAATAGTTTAGGGATGAAAAAAACTATTACCCCTAATCCATTTGGTGGATCTAGATTCCGCAACAACATTATAGGGCAATTCTTCTTGAGTTATTGTATATTTGGTGGCAATTCATTTGACATCAATGTATTTAGGAATTCTTCTTGGTAACATTTGTTTCATCATCAGTTGCGATATCAAAGCTGATACGATCATGCCTAGCTTCGTCAAAGTGAGGAATGAGCACACATCCGAGGGCTGAGAAACATGCCCGAAGCCATAAAAAATAGGAGAGACCCGTGTCTACATGAGGCCACCCTCGTGGCCTAGCTTTCCCAGCCCGTGCGCCAAGCTGAAGGAGAAGACAACATCTAGCGGTATGCCGCCAGAAATTAAAGATTTGAGGCTCATTAAGACGAAGCTAGCGGTATGCCGCTAGACTCCAGGTGGCATACCGCCAACCATTCAGAAGGCATGCACATGTTTGATTTTTACGGGATTTTGAAGGGCAAATTTGTTATAAATGCCCATTTTGTGTAATAATATAAATAGCTAGTTTCTTGCTTGTTTTCATTAGTTTAGAACATTGAGTGAAAATTGATTGAGTGAGTTTTTCCTCTCCTTTCACTCCTAAACTCTTTACCCATTCTTTGGAAGGATTAGTTTGAGTTGAGTTTAGTCCTCCCTAATCCCTCATGAGAATTTATCATTGTAATCGTTTGAGTGTGTATCAATCGATCATTTGCCTACTATTCTTGCTATTGAATCTCCAAGCTTTCAAGTGTGTTTCTACGTTCATCATTGTGTTTAAATTCATCCATCCATTCCATACAAATCTACGGTAACATCCAATCCTTTCCTTGTGTCCATCCTCGTTCTTCCTATCCGCTGCGCATATCCGAGTCCTTTATATATTTGTGTTGTTCTTCTTCCTCGTGTGTGACAACTCTCGGACTAGATCCACCCATCAAAGAGCTCCATACTCTAAGGTTCAAATAAAAATGAGCCGGATCGTATCAAGTGGTAGCGGAGCTCTAGCTGTTCTTGAGTTGTTCGTCTGTTTTCTTTTCCCTTTGTGTCAGTTTCTTCGCCCAGAAAATTCTGAATTTTTGTGTCAGTCAACTTCCACTTGTGTGTTTCCTTTTTTCGTTCTTTGGTCGCCTCCAAATTATGAGTAAATCTTATACTTTTTATTCAAAACAAAACAAAGGGCAGAATCAACCGAGAAAAGTTGTTTTCTGAGTTCTTGGTATTTTTTAAAGTGAATTAAAGCTGGAATTTGCTTTTTTGTCCTGAAAGAAAATTGTAGATCCACATCTTTGGAGTTTCCCTGTTGATTTTCGTAATTTTTAGCCAACGTTTCCTATATATAAGAGTCGATAGCTGAAGGTCTGTCAAGAACCGTCTTGGTGTTCTTCATGTTCTTGTTGTGTTCTTAATTATCTTGAGTCGTTTTCACCTTCACCATTTGGGAAGACGAATCAAGATCATCTTTAATCTCCTTCTCTATCAATTTTGTGTATTCCAAGGTGTTTGTAGCTGAAGTCTCCTTTGGTTACACAAGTCAAAGTCTTGAGTCACAAAAGTCCTACAATATCTCCATTTTTCTCCTAAAATCTAATAATTTCAATTGTGTACCTCCTAAGTCTTGAGTCTTCCACCATTCACTCCAAACGATATCCTCTTCCAAAGTCTTAGATCTCCCATATCTTCAAACATTTTCGTTTTACTTCCAAAACAAGTATTCTCCACAAATTTCTGTCACAAAAGTCTTCCAAAATCTATCACCAAAGTCTTCACATATCTTCTCTTCACCTAAATCTAAGAATATCAATTTGTGCCACCCAAGTCTTTGGTCTTCCTTATTTTACTCCAGACAATATCTTCTTCCAAGTTTTAAATCTTACTAGTTTACTCAAGATAATCTTCTCATATCTTCCTTTTCTTTCAAGTTAAGTGCACTCCACCAAAACTTTCCTTGAGTCGGTCACTTTAATCAACATCCTTTGAGAATTACAAAAACCAGCATCTAATTTTAATTAGGAAATTGTATGCGAATATTATTACAACGTTAAAAAAATCTTCCTTTCAAGACAAAATTATTAGAGAAACTATTGTGTGGGAAAATAAGTAAATTAAAAAAATCTGGACTTTTACTTTCTTTGCTGCAAAAAATAGACTTTTATTTTATTAATTGAGGGGATCACAACATTATTGCAATATTATTTCATGGTTTATAAGTTTTGAATTGATGAGATCTCTGAAACATATTCGTCACTATTAGAGCAACTCTAATAGCTGGGTACACTACTTTTATACTCTTCCTTTTGCCCAATGGATTAACAACTCTTCTTTTTTACGAGGGATGTTCTTCAAGTAGATTCCATCATCTCTGGCAGTCCAAATGCAATCACTATAATCACATTTGTCAGCGAAGTTCACGTCTGTCACAAAGACATTCCCAACGGCGTGAGAGTTGTCGTCGGGGGCAAAGTAGCACCAGAACAATGTCGAGTAACCCGCATTTATTTTGAAATCCCACGAGAATTCAGTTCCTGCGGTCAAATTCTTGATTCCAAGATCATCGTCGCCTGATTTGCAGTGCAGAAGTAAAACCCTTTTGGAAGCCATGCCGTTGATGACGTGGACATGATATCTATGAAACTCCCAGCCCATTTGTGCGCCCACTTGTTGCACCTGCAGGGCTGGTAAGAGTGTCAAAATTACCAGCGAGAAGAAGAAGGCTAGAGAGGTCATTGTTAATTGTTAATTGAAAAAATAGCAAGAGAGGCTAATTCTTCTTCTTCCCTCAAATGGTTGTAAAATTAGTTGTTGATGAGGTGGTTTATATAATCAAATAATTGTTACAAATTGGAAATTAATTAGATTGATTTGGAATTAATTCCAAATCAATCTAATTAATTTCAGTATAATTTGTCATGATAGCTAATTGCTAGCTGCTCTTAATTTCCATTTGTGGTGATTTTGTCTGTAACTTAATTGCCCTCTCTAATTTTAAGGCTTGATTCCAAATCAATCTAATTAATTTCAGTATAATTTGTCATGATAGCTAATTGCTAGCTGCTCTTAATTTCCATTTGTGGTGATTTTGTCTGTAACTTAATTGCCCTCTCTAATTTTAAGGCTTGATAGGGGTTTGGCAAACGAGCAGTGGATGAGCTGTTTCCCTAAAGCTACAGTCCATCATCTTCCTCCTATCGGATCCGACCACTGCCCTATTCAAATCAGATTGACACCTGTAGTCGACAGGGCTCCTAGAAGTAAACTGTTTCGTTTTGAGGTGGCATGGCTTAGAGAAGAATCGTGTTTTGAGTTTGTTAAACAGATGTGGTGTGGGACAGAATTCAGGTGTCTGGTAACTCGCTTGACCACCATCTTCGGCTCTGTGGGTCGAAGCTCTCTAGATGGAGTAAGGAGGTTTTTGGGAATGTTCACAGATCAATTATTGATAAGAGAGAAAAATTAGGATGGTTGCAGAAACAACTAGTATCGGACCACAACCTAGATGAGATTGAGCGGGTCAGCACAGAAATTGAGGAATTAATCCATAGGGAGGAAGTTATGTGGAAACAACGCTCACGGGTCCTTTGGCTTGAAGAGGGGGACAGAAACACTAAATTCTTTCATGCTCGAGCCTCTCAGAGAAAGAAAAAAAATGCTATTGAAAGAATTCAAGATGAATCGGGTCATTGGAGGGAGTCTCGTCAGGAAGTAGAAGGGACATTCCTAGAGTATTATAAGTCTTTATTCTCTTCTGGAGGTAGTGATCTATCTTCAAATCTTTTACAAACCATTACCCCCCGAGTCTCCCATTCTATGAACTTGTGTCTCGATCAGGTTTTTACAAAAGAGGAAGTTTTAAAAGCTTTAAAGCAGATGCACCCCACAAAGGCCATGCCTCCGCTCTTTTTCCAAATATTTTGGTCTTTTTTTGAAAACCCGGTTTGTAAATTGGTTCTTGGAATTCTAAATGATGGGGAGGATCCCAGCTACCTCAATCACACCTTCATCACTCTAATCCCTAAAGTGGCAACCCCGTCAAAATGCTCTCAGTTTCGTCCTATCAGCTTATGTAATGTCGTTTTCAAGTTGATCACAAAAGTGCTGGCAAATCGCCTGAAAAAGATCCTAACGAATGTAGTAACGGAAAACCAGAGTGCTTTTGTTCCCGGCAGACTAATTACAGATAATGCCCTGATTGTCCAAGAGATTTTTAATGCGATGAATACTAAGAATTCTAGCCCAGGGTGGATGAGCGTCAAGTTAGACATGAGCAAGGCATATGACAGAGTCGAGTGGATTTTTTTGGCAGCGATCATGTCTTCTATGGGTTTCTCACCTCGATGGACTTTGCTAGTAATGCGTTGCGTGACTACCGTCTCATATGCCATCCTTCTAAATGGAACTCCATGTCCCCCTATCTGTTCCTTCTTTGTGCAGGCTGCAGCTTCAGCTAGCAGGATTCATGGCTATAAGATATGTCGAGGAAGCCCTGAGGTCAGTCATCTGTTCTACGCAGATGATAGTCTCATTTTTGCAAAGGCAAATGAGGAGAAGGCAGAGACCATCAGTTCGATTCTGAAGGAATACGAGGAGGCATTGGGTCAGAAGGTCAACCTGGACAAATCAGAGGTATGTTTCAGCAAGAATGTAGGCCATGATGCTAGAACACGAGTTACGAGGCGTTTAGGGATGTGGGATCAGAGTCTCACGAGAAGTACTTAGGGCTTCCAGTCTCTTTTGGTCGAGTTAAGAAAGGAATGTTCTCGTCGATTCGAGATAGGGTTTGCAAGAGACTGGGGGGATGGAAAGAGAAGAAATTATCACAGGCAGGGAGGGAAGTTTTGATCAAGTCGGTCATCCAATCCATTCCAACATATATGATGAGCTGCTTTGAAATCCCGATTTCCATATGCAATGAGCTAGAGAAAGCTACTAGACGATTCTGGTGGGGGGGCAGCGCAGATGAACGCAAGATGCATTGGATCTCCTGGGATAAGTTATGTAGATCAAAGGAGGTGGGCGGACTGGGACTGAGGAAAGTTAGAGAATTCAACCTAGCTTTACTTGCTAAACAATGTTGGCGCCTTCATAAAAACCCGAATTCTTTGCTCTCCCAAATTTGGAAAGCTAGATATCACCCCAATGTAGACTCCCTTGAGGCGAAGGTTGGATATCGCCCTAGTTATGTTTGGCGGAGCCTCCTGGCTGGGAGGGAGATCCTTCAGAAAGGTTCCCTCTGACGTGTGGGGAATGGGGAGCGGATACGGATTTGGAAGGTTCCTTGGCTCCCATCGGTCGCGAACAGAATGATCTCAGGGCCGGTGTCTGTTCTAGACGAGGATGCAACTGTGTCTGAGCTAATTGACCGAGATAGGGGGTGTTGGAATACAAACCTTTTGGAGCCCCTCTTTCTACCGCAAGAAGTATCGGAAATTTTAAGCCTACCGCTTAGTCGGAATGAGGCGAATGATACTCTAATGTGGAGAGGTACTACAAATCGGAGGTATTCTGTCCGTAGTGGGTACCATAGCCAAACATCAGCATCTACACAGGACGACCAAGGCTCGGCTAGAGGTTGGTGGAAATATCTATGGGGCTTAACTATCCCTCCAAAGATTAAAAATTTCATTTGGAGACTGGGTAATGGATCCCTCCCGACTAGAGTAAACCTGGGAAAGAGAGGATTATTAGTGGATCAAGTGTGCCCCTGTTGTAATGAGGAGGCTGAGTCATCTGCACATTTGTTGTTGTCCTGTCCTTTCGTGACAATAGTATGGGTAAAATTTGATTTTTGGAGTAGAGTTCCAGGTCTGCAAGGAGATAACTGGGTTGAGTGGCTAGCTGCAACCAGAGCATCTCTGGATGAATCGAACCACGAAAAGTTAATATCTACCCTTTGGTCATTGTGGCTTTCAAGGAACAATAGGATATTCTGCCAACGTGATGAATCAACCCAGGACGTGATTATTAGGGGAGGGAAGCTAATGACAGATTATAAGGAAGCATGCGTCCGCAGCAAAGGCCTACTCCATCTTCATGCCATCCCACCGACGCAAAATGGTTGGCTCCTCCACCAGGGGTAGTAAAAGTTAACTCAGATGCAGCCATCGAGAGTTTGGGGTTGGCCTTGGTTTCATAGCTCGAGACGGAAGGGGTGTGCCGATCTTCTCAGGAGCCTTTTTTCTCCCTCATAAGACAGATGCGCCAACAGCGGAAGCTCTAGCACTTAGAGACGCTATAAATCAGGCTAGGCTATGGGGTTGTGAAAGGGTTATCATGGAATCAGACTGTCTACAAAACATCCTGGCTCTAAACAACAGCAATTTTCCTGTAAACTATACGGGTTCGGTCTTGGAGGAAATAGCACGTCTGGCATCTACGTTTCGAAGTTGCTCATTTATCCACACAAGCAGGTCCACGAATGTTCCTGCACATGAGTTGAGCCAATTGGCTTTGATTTCCAGTTTAGGAAATGTATGGATAGGGGAATGCCCCGAGGCAATTGTGCCTTTTGTAATTGCAGATTCGATCTAATCAGATTATATCTTCCTTTAAAAAAAAAAAATTGCCCTCTCTAATTTTGTATCGTCCCCAAATTTGTTTCATTTTCACTTTTGATTATTACTATATTTTCGTTTATAAGAAATTTGAACTGATTACCGTTCGTCACCATTTTATTTTAGGAAGCTTGGGAGATGGTTTTTCCCCTATTTTGTGATTTCCTTGTAGGAGCATGTTTGAATAAACTAGGTTGGGCCGTTAGCCAGGATTAGAAAATCTCTTGCGTAATTTAAGGAAATTATAATTTGGTTTATCTCTTCTTCTTTTTATCCTTTTGGCATCCTCTCGATTGAAACTACTTTCGTGCGAGTTCTATGGGTACATTTAGAAAATAATCATATTAAATATCATTAATGTAATTTTAGAAAATAATGATTATTTTTCCATAAGCACATTAGTGATTATGTAGATGCACCAAGAAAAAAAAAACTATTTTGTGTTTCGGGTTATATCTGCCCTTAGGCAATAACTATTTTGTGTAAGTGTACACACTAAAGATTCGAATATTGATATAATTCTCTCACACACAAATTTTTAACGCATTTACTTTTTTTTTTAATAGGCTGAAGATATATTAAATAAAAGTCATGGGGAGCATGACAAAACCATCACAGCAGCCGAAGCTGCAGCTACACAAACCGAAAGTAATCTGCTGAAACTACAGAAAGAAAACTGCAGAAAAAGAGCAGAAAATAAGCCGAAAAATAAAGAACACACACGGCCTCTAACAACACGCTGCCTCCCTACTAAAGGCCGCTCACTAGCCCCACTAGGAAGGCTACGAAGACAAACTGAAGAGGCAACTACTACACCAAATAGAGGGATGATGCAGAACAACCAGAAGGAAATCTTACAGAGACCCTGGAAAACTGCAGAAAAGAGGGAAATCCGTTTCTGCCCAAAGCCTGCACCTGAAAATCAGGGAATTTGTTCAGCCACTCGACCTGCATCATGATCCGATCAATCTTGTTTCTGCACATGGAGTTGGCCCAGGTAAATTTCCTACCCACCGGCGGAAAATCAACTAGGTTGCAGTCCTCTACCCATTTCCTGAAATCTTCCATACCACGCGAACTCCCAACTCCACTCGATCTGTCCGAAGAATTAAGGGCCTCGTTAAAGTCTCCCGCTACCAAAACAGGCCCTGCGAAACCTTCCATGATAGACACCAGCTCTAACCACTGCTGGCCTCGACGAGCCATTTCAAAATAGCCATAAATGTTGAACCCTTGCAGCCAAATGAAACGGTCACCCACAACCTTCCTGTCAACCTCAAAACACCGTTTGTCCCGGAAGGAGATTAACCCCCTTGAGCGCCCGCCCCACCGCAGGCGCAAACACCCACTCTAAATCTGAATTCGTCCAAATCGAGTTAATAAAGAAGTCCGAAACTGCTTCACGTTTGGTTTCTTGTAAGAGCACCACGTCTAAAGCCTCTCTACTAATAATTTTCCTCAACAATCTCCTCTTAACACCTGCCAGCAGACCCCTACTGTTCCACGACAACATCTTAACCATAAGCACTACCGATAACACGCTCAGACCCATTCCTCCTACTTGTTAAAGCGTTCCTTCTCCTACTTGTTAACGCATTTACTTATTTAGAGCCCGAACATAAAATATCTAATTAAACTAAAACGACCGTTATAAGTTGATCTACAACTGTATATTGTGTTTTTATCCTTTAATCAACATCCTTTGAGAATGACAAAAACCAGCAGCTAATTTTAATTAGGAAATTGTATGCGATTACTATTACAACATTACCAAAAATCTTCCTTTCAAGGCATAATTTTTAGAGAAACTATTGTGTGGGCAAATAAGTAAATTAAAAAAAATCTGGACTTTTATTTTCTTTGCTGCCAAAAATGGACTTTTATTTTATTTATTAGGGGATCACAACATTAATGCAATATTATTTCATGGTTTATAAGTTTTGAATAACTGAAATCACTCCAAAATATTCGTCACTATTAGCGCAACTTTCATAGCTGGGTACGCTATTTTTATACTCTTACTTTTGCCCAATGGATTAACAACTCACTTTTTTTAGGAGAGATGTCCTTCAAGTAGATTTCATCATCCCTGGCAGTCCAAATGCAATCGCTATAATCACATTTGTTAGCGAACGCCTCGTCTGCCACAAAGACATTTCCATTAGACTCTTTCTTTTCATGCTTTAGTTTTTATTTTATTTTCTTCCTTTTTTAAATTTAAATTTCCTTAAATCTTAGAAATAATAAAGTGGTGACTTAATTGTTATGTATAATTTTTTCCGTTCGAATCGCTCGTGACGGTGCGATAGGAATATTTGAAGATTTTTATGAAATAAAATCACACTGAAGATAATAAAGATGAAAGAGAAAAAAACAAAAAAAAAGTTGAAGAAAATAAAAACTATTTTGTGTAATTTTGTAAAATAATCATTTTATATCATTAACGTAATTTTGGAAAATAATGAATATTTTTCCAGAATCACGTTAATGATTGTGTAGATGCAGCAAGAAAAAAAGCTATTTTGTGTTTAGGGCTACATCTGCCCTTAGCCAATAACTATATTGTGTGACACACACAAGACTCTAAGATTGATATAATTCTCTCTCACATACAATTTCCTAATTAAAATTAGCTGCTGGTTTTTTTTCATTCTCAAAGGACGTTGATTAAAGGACAAAAACACAATCTACAGTTGTGTAGATCAACTTATAACGGTCGTTCTAGTTTAAGGAGATATTTTAAGCACAAGACTCGAAGATTGATATAATTCTCTCTCACACACAAATATTTAACGCATGTACATATTTAGAACTCGAACTTAAAATATCTCCTTAAACTAGAACGACCGTTATAAGTTGATCTACACAACTGTAGATTGTGTTTTTGTCCTTTAATCAATGTCTTTTGAGAATGAAAAAAAACCAGCAGCTACTTTTAATTAGGAAATTGTATGCGAATATTATTACAACGTTATAAAAAATCTTCCTTTCAAGACAAAATTATTAGAGAAACTATTGTGTGGGCAAATAAGTAAATTAAAAAAATCTGGACTTTTACTTTCTTTGCTGCAAAAAATAGACTTTTATTTTATTAATTGAGGGGATCACAACATTATTGCAATATTATTTCATGGTTTATAAGTTTGGAATTGATGAGATCTCTGCAACATATTCTTCACTATTAGCGCAACTCTAATGGCTGGGTACGCTACTTTTATACTCTTCCTTTTGCCCAATGGATTAACAACTCTTCTTTTTTACGAGGGATGTTCTTCAAGTAGATTCCATCATCTCTGGCGGTCCAAATGCAATCACTATAATCACATTTGTCAGCGAAGTTCACGTCTGTCACAAAGACATTCCCAACGGCGTGAGAGTTGTCGTCGGGGGCAAAGTAGCACCAGAACAATGTCGAGTAACCCGCATTTATTTTGAAATCCCACGAGAATTCAATTCCTGCGGTCAAATTCTTGATTCCAAGATCATCGTCGCCTGATTTGCAGTGCAGAAGTAAAAACCCTTTTGGAAGCCATGCCGTTGATGACGTGGACATGATATCTATGAAACTCTCAGCCCATTTGTGCGCCCACTTGTTGAACCTTCAGGGCTGGTAAGAGTGTCAAAATTACCAGCGAGAAGAAGAAGGCTAGAGAGGTCATTGTTAATTGTTAATTGAAAAAATAGTAAGAGAGGCTAATTCTTCTTCTTCCCTCAAATGGTTGTAAAATTAGTTGTTGATGAGGTGGTTTATATAATCAAATAATTGTTACAAATTGGAAATTAATTAGATTGATTTGGAATTAATTCCAAATCAATCTAATTAATTTCAATATAATTTGTCATGATAGCTAATTGCTAGCTGCTCTTAATTTCCATTTGTGGTGATTTTGTCTGTACCTTAATTGCCCTCTCTAATTTTGTATCGTCCCCAAATTTGTTTCATTTTCACTTTTGATTATTACTATATTTTCGTTTATAAGAAATTTGAACTGATTACCGTTCGTCACCATTTTATTTTAGGAAGCTTGGGAGACGGTTTTTCCCCTATTTTGTGATTTCCTTGTAGGAGCATGTTTGAATAAACTAGGTTGGGCCGTTAGCCAGGATTAGAAAATCTCTTGCGTAATTTAAGGAAATTATAATTTGGTTTATCTCTTCTTCTTTTTATCCTTTTGGCATCCTCTCGATTGAAACTACTTTCGTGCGAGTTCTATGGGTACATTTAGTGATTATGTAGATGCACCAAGAAAAAAAAAACTATTTTGTGTTTCGGGTTATATCTGCCCTTAGGCAATAACTATTTTGTGTAAGTGTACACACTAAAGATTCGAATATTGATATAATTCTCTCACACACAAATTTTTAACGCATTTACTTTTTTTTTTTTAATAGGCTGAAGATATATTAAATAAAAGTCATGGGGAGCATGACAAAACCATCACAGCAGCCGAAGCTGCAGCTACACAAACCGAAAGTAATCTGCTGAAACTACAGAAAGAAAACTGCAGAAAAAGAGCAGAAAATAAGCCGAAAAATAAAGAACACACACGGCCTCTAACAACACGCTGCCTCCCTACTAAAGGCCGCTCACTAGCCCCACTAGGAAGGCTACGAAGACAAACTGAAGAGGCAGCTACTACACCAAATAGAGGGATGATGCAGAACAACCAGAAGGAAATCTTACAGAGACCCTGGAAAACTGCAGAAAAGAGGAAAATTCGTTTCTGCCCAAAGCCTGCACCTGAAAATCAGGGAATTTGTTCAGCCACTCGACTTGCATCATGATCCGATCAATCTTGTTTCTGTACATGGAGTTGGCCCAGGTAAATTTCCTACCCACCGGCGGAAAATCAACTAGGTTGCAGTCCTCTACCCATTTCCTGAAATCTTCCATACCACTCGAACTCCCAACTTCACTCGATCTGTCCGAAGAATTAAGGGCCTCGTTAAAGTCTCTCGCTACCAAAATAGGCCCTGCGAAACCTTCCATGATAGACACCAGCTCTAACCACTGCTGGCCTCGACGAGCCATTTCAAAATAGCCATAAACGATGAACCCTTGCAGCCAAATGAAACGGTCACCCACAACCTTCCTGTCAACCTCAAAACACCGTTTGTCCCGCAAGGAGATTAACCCCCTGAGCACCCCACCGCAGGCGCAAACACCCACTCTAAATCTGAATTCTTCCAAATCGAGTTAATAAAGAAGTCCGAAACTGCTTCCCGTTTGATTTCTTGTAAGAGCACCACGTCTAAAGCGTCTCTACTAATAATTTTCCTCAACAATCTCCTTTTTTTTTTTATATAAGCTGGAGAATTTTTATTAAAGCCCAAGGAAAAAGGCAAGAAGAAAGGAAAGAATGATACAGGAGCAGCCTAGCTCAAGGCAAAAACCCAAGAGCACGAAGCTGCCCAGCAGGAAAAACAAACAGCACAGCCCCAAGAACACACAGCAGACCAGAAGGTCTACTGCAGACCCATCACCCCCACTGGTGTAACCATGCAGACGACTGCATCATCATTGCTCCGGAGTATGGAAATCCTGGATCCGAACAGCCAATCCAACGATGCCAATGACCAAAAATATCAGTCAAGACTCGATGGTAACACGGCGAAGCTTGAAGAAAAGTTGCTCCATTTCTGTGCAACCAAAGAGACCACAGGACAGCCGCGAAGAGGGATTGCCACATCACCTGCACATCCTTTAACCTCACCACCATGATAGACGACCACAGATCCCATAGATCTGAAACAGTCCTAGGCCTAACCCATTGGCAACCCACCCATTGAGATATATAAGCCCATATCAAATTTGTAAATTTGCAGTGGATAAACAAGTGGTGAATGGATTCACTTGGAGCCAAGCAAAAAGGACATTTGTTCTCCTCTTGCGAGATGATATTACATTTACTAAGATAATCTCGAGTAGCGAGGCGACCCTGCACTGATAACCACAGAAATAACTTGATGCGTTGGGGCACCTTAGTTTTCCAGCAAGAGTGAAGGCCTGAATTCTCCCTACCTCCCAAGCGAGTGGAGTCAAGCCTCTCTTTCCAAGATTTGACAGAAAAATCACCTGATTTGTCTAAATCCCATGATACTTTCATCTTGCTGCTGGATGTACAGGGTGAAGGGATGCTGCCTTTGAGGTTTTCCAGAGTCTCAACCTCCCATTCAAAGAGACCCCGATGCCACACCCAATCCCACTTCCAAATCCCTCCCTCCCAATATCCAAACTTCGTAATCAGGCCCATATGATTGTGAGATAGCGAGTACAACCTCGGAAACTTAATCGCCAAAGGTACCTTGGCTGCCCAAATGTCCCACCAGAAGCGTACGTATCAAACTCCGTAAGTCTCCCATAGATGTGAATTTGTACTCCTTTTGAATTATCTCAACCCATAATTTCTTGTCTCCTTTTAATATTCCCCATATCCATTTGAATAGAAATCTAATGTTTCGGGAGTGAAGATCATCCAAGCCCAGCCCACCTTCTTTCACAGATCGGGTAACAACATCCTATCGGACCTTCGCCATTCCCTTCGCAGTCTCTCCCCCGCTCCATAAGAAGCGACGCATGATACCTTCACAGCGGCGCACCACCCCTTTAGGCATGAGATATATCGACATGTTATAAACTGGAATACTTGCTAACACTGACTTTATTAGCGTCAATCTGCCTCCCATAGACAGTAGGGTTCCTTTCCAAGTGGCCAACCTTCTACGAAGAATTTGGACAAGAAACTCCCAACTAGATAACCTACGCGGGTTAAAGCCTACATAGGAGCCCAAGTATTTAAACGGTAATATCTCGTACTTGCAACCAGCTCTTCGCGCGATATCCTTCCCGGATTGATTGCAAATATTAATCCCCACAAGGGAGCTTTTATGGTAGTTAACCTTCAATCCCGAGAATGCATCAAACCATCTAAGGATTCCTTTGACGCATTGGACTTCTTGTTCATCATCATTCACAAAAACTAGAGTGTCATCTGTAAATTGCAGATGTGATAGATTCCAACCTGTGGCTGGGTTTCCAATACCTCTTAGGAGTCCTTGTCCTACCGCCCTAACAAACAACAAGTGGAGACCTTCTGCAGCAATGTTAAAAAGGAATGGAGATAAAGGACACCCCTATCTAAGACCACGTCCCACTGATAGCGTGTATTTTTGCACGATTTTCCCTCCAGTATTCCATTGATTTAGAGCATGATTCTGCTAATTTACCCTTGTTTTCATTACTATTGCAGAATTAGGCCTGAAAAGGGAGTTTATGCAAAAAGATACGTTTTTGGTGCATTTTTGTGCAATTTCGTGCTTCAAGACCGTAGTTGAGGTCCCGAGTCCAAAGTAGCGTTCAAGGTCCCGAATCGGATTCTCCATTCGGGCCCCCGAAGACATTTCTAGGCAGTCCGCCATGAATCCGCGAGCCAAGAATTATTTAATTCTCAGTGTTTTTCTTATCTCCTGGGCGTGCTGGACAACTCCTAATATTCCCTTATCCCTCAACTTCATGCTTCCCACCTTCTTTGGTTCAAGAATATCATGGAGGCTACTTAAAGTATTAATAAAGTTAGAGATTATTTTAATCCTTAGTGCTTTTCTTGTCCCCTAGAGGTGGAAGACACCTTTCCTTGGCTGGAAAGAATCTCTTTTGAGGAAAAGAAGGAGGCTGGTCGGATGGGAGGCTATTGAAGCAAAGGAAGAGCATAATTTTGGGTAGTAGATTTTTAGTAGGTTTTTCTTAGGATTTTTTAGATAGGTTTTTCTTAGACTTCTCTCTAGTTTCTCTCTCTAGTTCTTGTTAGCTTCTTCACTCTTTGCCGCTGGGCTTAAAAACAGATTTGGTGTTTGTAAACAAGTTTTCTTCCTTTAATTATTTGTTTTAATTATTATGCTTTCTTTAATTGTTATTTATTTTCGTTCAAGCATGAGTAGCTAAATCTTTAATTCTTAGCAAGGGTGATTCAAGGGTTGCAAGGGCAGATTTGAAGTCTAAATGTGTTTAATATATTCTTGATGCTATATTCAATTGCTTATCATTTTAATTATAATTTCGCATGGAGTGTTTAAAGGTTTGATCAACCGATTTACTCTTTGTGTGAATGCTGCCATTTGTGTATGAATACGAGAGGAAAATTGCATGAAACTAGTAGGCATCTGTTTAGTCTTGACTGCGCTGAAGTGGTCTTGAATTGATAGGGTAAGTAGTTGATTGATTCGGGGCCACGAGCCTGACAAACTGAGGGACCTTTAGGATCAGTTGTGTCTTTTCTTATCTTCATGGGAAGTTTGAGTATTGCCCTCCCGCATTCGTGCCTGGAGGGATGGCGGACTGTCAAGACTACCTCATATGTGAGAATGGGGGGTAGTTTCTCTTAAGAGAAAAGTAGGAGATAACCGAGAAATCTGGTCTCTATGTCACTTCTATGATGTCTTGAATAGAATATTTGTGTGCTGATGATAATCGGGACCCCGAATGCAACCCAAGAATACCTTTTGCTAAGATCTTTTTGTATCTGATTACTTGTGTTTATTTAGTCCTCTGTTTTATTATTCTGAATTTGTTTGCTGATTTGCTTTGTTTTACCATTCGGGACCCCGATCTGACAACTCAAGGTCCCGAATACTGCTTTCTTAGTTAACACTGTTAGCTCCCGAATCTCTCTTGACTGACTTGTTTCAGTCAAGTAAAACCCCCCTGATTGTTACTTTCCGTGTTTTTATTCTGGGCTTCCATTCAAGACCTTGAATCAGTTTCTCCTTCCAGCCCTTGAATTCTGTTTTGTTTGTTTGAATTCTATTTTATTTTATAATCTGGCATTGTCTAGTGTAAGTCTTCACCAATCTCTATGGATCGGTCCTCTTGCCACTGTCTTCAATTTATTTTGTTGCATGTGATAAGTTGTAATAATTTGTTTGATCGTGCCCTCGACAAGCACGCTATCAAAATGGCGCCGTTGCCGAGGATTGGTGTTAAGTCTTGCCTTAGACAAGTCCAGATTTTTGTTTTATTTTATTTTTAAATGTCTTATTTTAATTCTTATTCTCACCGAGACTCTTTTGCTCAATATTATGATGCAGGCAACTATGATGAGAGGGACATGACCACCTATGGAGGCTCCTATGGACCACCACAAGGCGATTATGGCCTATACTATGATCCTTATGCATCTACCTCTGACCCCCCGTGCTGGAATCAAGGGAATTTCAACTATAGAGTGCAGTCGAGACCTCGATATCAATATTTTCAGCCTCCACAACCTCCTCAAGGCCCAGGGTTGTCTCAAGAAAATCTGGCTGCATTAATTGACATGGTTAATCAATTTAAAGAGACCTATCGGGAGCACAGGCGCCAAGAGTTTATTGAATAAAACTTCAGATCCTTACCCTATCATCTTGCCCCCGAAGAAGCCCCAGCTCCCGAATCAATTAATGTGAGTTTGATTAACATGAAAAAACAATTAAAAGAGCTAACTTTGGAAATACAGGAGCTTAAGGAGCAGTGGCGTCAAGAGGACATTAGAGAAGACTCCGCGTGCCTCTCCCAAATTCAAGACCCCGAGGATGCCACTTCTACTGCTCCCGAAAAGATCCCAGATCCTCGGGACCCCGAAGAAGTTCCAGCTCCCGAACTAAATTTTTTAGCTCTCTTGCCCAATCAGACGGTGGATCACCCTATCACTCCTATAGAACAACATTTGCAGCACTTAGATAGTGACGACTATTTAAGTGAATAGGAGAATTTCTCCATCACCACCCTATGGGAGTTACCATATGAGCATCATGACCAAGATGATGAGTCTTATGGAATAGAGGATCTTTTCATGCCTACGGATGAGCTAAAATTGGAGGATTCAGGATGCTCTCCTTTAGAGTCAAGAGCCAATATGGACTGCACAGACATCGAGGTCCCGAAGTTGAGCAACAAAAATCTGCCAGATTTTTGTGACGAGCTTCAAGGCCTCGAAGTAGAATCAGGGGCAGAAACCATTTTTCAGCCGGGAGAGATTGAGAATGAGGATTCAAGGGTGACTGAGGATGAGGATTTAAGTGAGATTGAGGAGGAGAAAATTGAGGACTTGAGCTTCTCATCATGCCCTCGATCTAAAGTCGTTATGGGTGAAAGGGAGATTTTAAAACTTTTTGATTATATTGATCCTTTTCTTGAATCACCTTTCATTCATAACAATTTTTTCCTCTTAATTTTGCAGGAGCCCAAATTAACATTCCACTCATATCATGGCCACATGCACGATGCTTTGCTTCAAGACCATCCACTCCATGCGATAATTCACATCAAACTAAGAGGATGGAAAGCATTTAGTAGAATCGGTTAAAGGAAACTTGAAGAGTCAAGGCCTTGACGTTAACTAAGGCGCTTCGTGGGAGGCAACCCACGTTTCTTTCCCTTCTTTTTTGACTTTCATTTTTTTTTCTATTTTTATTTTCATTTGCCCTTGTTTGAGTCCCTTCTTCACATTGAGGACAATGTGTTGCCTAAGTGTGGGGAGGGTTTTAATTGCTTGTTTTTAATTTTTATTCTCGGATTTTCTTCTTTATATGCTGCCCAGTTTTAATCCCAATAATGAACACACACCTGACTTGTGCATATAGAATGAAAATGCTGACTGTATTCGAGGTCCCGAATGATTCATTGTATGCCTGTTATTCCTTATATCTGCTTCAAGACCTTGACACCAGTGGTCACTAAATTATACCTTGTGAGCATTTTGAGCCTTCACGCCTATTTTTATTGCTTGAGTGAATGCATGACTAGGTACTAGCTGGGTTTGCATGATATCCATGGGTATAGACATGATTAGACATAGGAAAGCAGCAAAAAGATTTAGTCTTCGCATCAAATTGTTCTCTCTATTTTTTCTGTTCTGTTTCATTCGAGCCCCCGAATCCCCTCTTTTCCCTCAATTCTAACCATTTGAATTTTCTTTGATCTTTCTCTTGGCAGGTGAGCAGTGTTGTTGGGAGCACCATCGAGGGCTAGACTAGACAAATGAAGCAGCAAAAGCAAAGTGTGGGGATCCCGCAGATTTAAGGCCTCGAATGCTGGCACGAATTCAAGACCCCGAAGGTAAATGAAGAAATCAAGGGCAGAGCAGAACGAAAAAAATCACTTCCCATCCACAGCAAAACACAAGTGTGGGGAAGCGAAATCAAAATATCCAGCCCCCGAAGGACAAGTTTTCAATCCTCAAACAATTGTTCTCTCTCTCATTTCAAAAAAATAAAAAAAAAGAAAAAAAAGAAAAAATATAAAAAGAAAAACAGAAATATAAGAAAAAGAGAGAGAGAAGAGAACAAAAATCTGAAAAAGAAGAAGAGGAAAATCAGCAGCCAGCGTCCATTCAAGGTCCCGAGCCAAGGTCCTGAATGAAGAAAGCAAAGATCCCCATTGAAGAGAAAGAATCTAGTCTAGCTTTCGCCCTCAGCAACATTGTCTCACCATCTCGATTCTTTCCCGCCAAGGGAGCATTCCAGGTTTGAGTTGGTTAACAACCTCCTCATTTCATTTCCTTTCTCTTCCTCTTCTCCATTTTTTCTTCTCACTGTGTTCCATCTTATCATTTCTTTTCCTTGCTTTCCCTTCTTGCCCCCGATGTGAAGTCTTTTGATTGCTAGATTGCCTATGCATGTGTCTAATGTACTCGGATTGATATACAAACTTGGTTTTGTACCGCGTTTTCTGCATTTTGAGTGTTTAAACACCTTGCCCACGAGTGTGAGTGCAAACACTAATACATGTGAGGACTACTGGTTAATAGACCGATGTGGAAAAGTCTGGTCTTAAGGGTGGTTACCCTTCTGATCTGATGCAGGTTAATCTAGGTAGAGTCTGTTTCATTCGAGGTCCCGAATGTGGAAAAGCATGCTTATTCTCTGTGCTATGGTTTGGTGTGTCTGTTCTATTTTGGGGTCTATTTCAAATTTTGTGAATGCTCGAGGGCGAGCATTGGGCAGTGTGGGGATATTTGATAGCGTGTATTTTTGCATAATTTTCCCTCCAGTATTCCATTGATTTAGAGCATGATTCTGCTAATTTACCCTTGTTTTCATTACTATTGCAGAATTAGGCCTGAAAAGGGAGTTTATGCAAAAAGATACGTTTTTGGTGCATTTTTGTGCAATTTCGTGCTTCGAGACCGTAGTCGAGGTCCCGAGTCCAAAGTAGCGTTCAAGGTTCCGAATCGGATTCTCCATTCGGGCCCCCGAAGACATTTCTAGGCAGTCCGCCATGAATCCGCGAGCCAAGAATTATTTAATTCTCAGTGTTTTTCTTGTCTCCTGGGCATGCTGGACAGCTCCTAATATTCCCTTATCCCTCAACTTCATGCTTCCCACCTTCTTTGGTTCAAGAATATCATGGAGGCTACTTAAAGTATTAATAAAGTAAGGGATTATTTTAATCCTTAGTGTTTTTCTTGTCCCCTAGAGGTGGAAGACACCTTTCCTTGGCTGGAAAGAATCTCTTTTGAGGAAAAGAAGGAGGCTGGTCGGATGGGAGGCTATTGAAGCAAAGGAAGAGCATAATTTTGGGTAGTAGATTTTTAGTAGGTTTTTCTTAGGATTTTTTAGATAGGTTTTTCTTAGACTTCTCTCTAGTTTTCTCTCTCTAGTTCTTGTTAGCTTCTTCACTCTTTGTCGCTGGGCTTAAAAACAGATTTGGTGTTTGTAAACAAGTTTTCTTCCTTTAATTATTTGTTTTAATTATTATGCTTTCTTTAATTGTTATTTATTTTCGTTCAAGCATGAGTAGCTAAATCTTTAATTCTTAGCAAGGGTGATTCAAGGGTTGCAAGGGCAGATTTGAAGTCTAAATGTGTTTAATATATTCTTGATGCTATATTCAATTGCTTATCATTTTAATTATAATTTCGCATGGAGTGTTTAAAGGTTTGATCAACCGATTTACTCTTTGCGTGAATGCTGCCATTTGTGTGATGAATACGAGAGGAAAATTGCATGAAACTAGTAGGCATCTGTTTAGTCTTGACTGCGCTGAAGTGGTCTTGAATTGATAGGGTAAGTAGTTGATTGATTCGGGGCCACGAGCCTGACAAACTGAGGGACCTTTAGGATCAGTTGTGTCTTTTCTTATCTTCATGGGAAGTTTGAGTATTGCCCTCCCGCATTCGTGCCTGGAGGGATGGCGGACTGTCAAGACTACCTCATATGTGAGAATGGGGGGTAGTTTCTCTTAAGAGAAAAGTAGGAGATAACCGAGAAATCTGGTCTCTATGTCACTTCTATGATGTCTTGAATAGAATATTTGTGTGCTGATGATAATCGGGACCCCGAATGCAACCCAAGAATACCTTTTGCTAAGATCTTTTTGTATCTGATTACTTGTGTTTATTTAGTCCTCTGTTTTATTATTCTGAATTTGTTTGCTGATTTGCTTTGTTTTACCATTCGGGACCCCGATCTGACAACTCAAGGTCCCGAATACTGCTTTCTTAGTTAACACTGTTAGCTCCCGAATCTCTCTTGACTGACTTGTTTCAGTCAAGTAAAACCCCCCTGATTGTTACTTTCCGTGTTTTTATTCTGGGCTTCCATTCAAGACCTTGAATCAGTTTCTCCTTCCAGCCCTTGAATTCTGTTTTGTTTGTTTGAATTCTATTTTATTTTATAATCTGGCATTGTCTAGTGTAAGTCTTCACCAATCTCTATGGATCGATCCTCTTGCCACTGTCTTCAATTTATTTTGTTGCATGTGATAAGTTGTAATAATTTGTTTGATCGTGCCCTCGACAAGCACGCTATCAAAATGGCGCCGTTGCCGAGGATTGGTGTTAAGTCTTGCCTTAGACAAGTCCAGATTTCTGTTTCATTTAATTTTTGTCGTAGAGACATTTATTTTGCGCACGAACGTTTTATTACTTCCGAAAGAGAAAATAAATACGTTAGTTCAAATTTCGCGTTTAGCCACTGTATATTACTTTTCTCGTCTTATTTTTCTATACATAGTTGTACCTCGTCTCGGATTTATTTTTACTTTGGTACGATTTCGTTCGTACCAAAATATCCCGTTCGTATGGGATTTAATTCACTAATGCACATGTTAATTCCTTCCTCCTTCTGATTGGCTCCTAAAACACGCCTGGCCGACACAAATTCCTTGATATTATTATAGAGGAACAGAGATCAAGACAGAAGCTTGGAGGACCACGTCGGAGACTGCTTTCGTTTCAACCCACAGCACGACCGACGCACGCATTCGAACTAATGACCGACATAGCTCATCTTCAACCTCGCCTCTTGTCCTATAAACAGGAGGCTGTTCACCTCCGCGCAGGTCACGGGTTGTCGCACCTACTCATCACCAACGTCAAACAAGCAAAAGGAAGCAATGAAGGTAAGCTTTCTCTCTCTTCTCTCTCTCTAACCTCTCCTTTTTAATTTCCGTTTGTACACTTATCGACTGAAATTAATTGTCTAAACTTGCTTAAATCCTTTGTTTGCAAGTAATATTGTATGTTCTTGCTTCAATTCAACCACCTACTGCTCGAACTAATTATTTGGGAATTAATGCGCATTAATGCATGTTAATGCATATTATTCTTCAAGAATAAAATTGCTTGCGTTTGTGAATGAAATGGCCTGAGTTTCTGCTATTTTTTATGCGTAGAGTAGTCATGTTTAACCTCTGTGCGTAGAGGCTCATTTTCGTGTTGAATCGTCGCTGTTATGCTCACTGTTGTATTTTCGTTCGTCGCAAGAACGCATGCACTTTTCCTACTCTTTTGTTGATTGTTTAGTTGCTGTTTCTGTGGGGTTTTGCTGCTGTGTTGGTTGCTAATTTTTCCGGGTTTGTTGTGGGTCATTTTGGAGGCGTTGTAGTAGCTTGGGTCGCCGGCCATGGAGCGCCGGCGACGTGAAGAAGGAGAACAGCCAGGTTGGCTGTTCTCGCGAGGAAGAAGAGGAAGGTGACGGGCTTCAGCCCATCCCTCCTCATTTAATTACTGATGGGCTTGGCTTGGCCAAGCCCAAGTCCCTTTTAAATTAATTTACTGCAATTTTATCCGTTCGTATGCCCGTTCGAGTCATTTTCGCCAATTTACTTAAATTGTTCGCACAATTTTGATGTGTTTAAATGGTTTAAAATTAAAAATGATATATCTGTTGTATTATTTATTTTATAACATGTTTGAGTTTTTATTTAGTTTATGTCATATAAATGGTTTAAAATTAATTTCATGACAAGTATGAGGTTTTGTTTATTTATGCTATGTATGAGGTTTTATTTAATTTATACCATGTATTTTTAGCTTGAATTTTAAATTGCATGTTTTCGTGATGTTTTATTGGCTATGTGTCGTGCCAATTTGTGGTGAAAATTGTTGAAATGCCCACATGATATTTATTTGTTTTTATGATATCTTGTATGAAACAAATGGTGTATGTGCTTTTATTATTTATTATCTTAAAATTCGTACTAACATTCTCATTTTGTAGGTCGAATTTCGAATCTTCCGTCAAAAGTACGTTTTTATCTTTCAGTTATTTAATTTAAATGTTTTTCGTAAGAAATTTGCATACATGATATCCAAAAAATTTAGGAACCTAAGTATGGGCCTATCCTGGCCCATTAAAATTAAAACCATCACTTTCACGCATTCGTATATAGTAATTAATCGTCAATTATTTTAAAACGCATGTTTGGAACAATAATTAATTGCTAAACTTGTTATAACAATTAATTGCTTATTTTCACTTGTTGTAATAGGTAATTATTCGTTATCAACTTTTTGTAATTAATTAGATATTTCAATTGTTGTAATAATTATTTAGATAATTATTCCGACCTCCAATTTGTAATAATTAGGTAAGTAGTTTTTTATCATGAATTATGGTTTGTAATAATTAACAAAGTAGTTAAATCGTGTATGTTTGTATACCTAAGGATATTTATGTCAATTGTCGTCAATCGGGATTCGTCCAAAAGGTAAGATTACCTTAACGTTCCCTTGTATGATCACATGAAGGTCCAAAACCTTAACCTTATTGTAAGCATGACCACTTAGGTAACAATAGAACCACCCTACGCGTACGCATTACATATAGAATTGCTATCAGATAAAATCAATCTCACATGCTTACGTGTTTATATCACTCGCGTTTAAATGCCATGAAATAAAATGCTTTTCTTGTTAAGTGATATGCATGATGGCTCCAAAGGCCATGCCAACCTATATGCATTCATAAAAACGTACCTTGCTAGTTTCAGCCATGATAGATCACTTAGTAATTAAGTCATGCATGGCCCAATGATAAGGGGGAGCGTCCGCTCTAGCATCGAGACAAAATGGTAACCCCATCCCTCGAACCCAAACGGAAATAATATGACCCAAATGCTAAGATGTAACGTCACCTTTGATGGGCCAATTACATGTTCAAAAAATGTTTTCAAAACACCTCGCATACCGGTAACCTTTTTTAAGGATGTGACTTGGGTGCCTAACACCTTCCCAAGTCTATAAATACGACCTCGAACCATCGTTCTTTGGTTTAGACCATTGTGCCTTAGTTTGTTTATGCCATCGATTAGGTTCCCTAAACCTTAGAAAATTAGGGTGGCGACTTCATTTGCATGATGTTAAGACGAGTCCAACGCTTGTCTATCATTGTGGCCCGTCCCGATCCTAAACTCATTTTCAAAGAAAAAGGGGGTGCGACAGTTTGGCGACTTCACTGGGGACTAGTAGGGTTGAAGCCGATTTTATGGTGTTTGCTTTTTTATTATTTACTTGCTTTAAATAAATTATTTTCGTGATTGTTATATGTTGTGGCTTTAATAATTTGTTCATTTGCATCTCACGCATAAATGCTTATCGCCGGCATTAATACCCAATAAGATTAGGAAGGTAAGTAGTGAAGTCCTGAGGCCCACGCCTTGGTAAGCTTTCATGAACCCTAACTCGGATGTTGAACCTTAAATGGATTGAGCGCACAGAATCCTTTTATGGTTCGGTCAACGCTCTCGTACCCGTTAAGGGGACCCCTTTTAGGGAAACTTTTTCAGCCAGTTAGAAATAGTGGAATTACCCCAGCATACGCATCATGTTCGTGCATTTTTTGTCATGTTACGGTTTCTCTTTATATTTATTTTTCCCTCATGTTGTTATTTTTACTAACGCAATAATTTTCTTTTCTTCTCGTAAAACAGCCCCACCTTACTTGTTCACTCGAATGGCAACGCCCACGATGCTTTCACTTAGTACTTTCGGGATTTCGTGCTACAACGACCAGTTAGAACAGGGTGACATGCTAAAGACCGGTTTCGTTCCTGATATCAACACTAGGGTCAGACTGGAGGTAACAGAGTCTGACATGACCAGAATTAGGGAGTTAAGGGGCAAGTTGACTGCAGAAGAAGAATCACGATTTGGGTGTATTTATAGTAGAATTCTGACACTAGTGGATGTAAAGATTGATTGGGGCTGCATCCGGGCAGCGTTGAAATTCTGGGACCCCTACTACCGATGTTTCTCTTTTGGCAAAGGTTTAGAGTTGACTCCCACACTGGAAGAATATGTCGCGTTATTGTGCTTTACACCGCCAATATCGGCCATATACCAGAATTTTCGTTGTGAGTCCTCTAGCGTCAAGATAAGAGTCGACGATTGGCTAGGGATCACTACTCGTTTGAAAGACAAAGAGAACGTTTGGTGCTGGCCGGACATTGCACAGAAATTTTTCTCATCTCATGGGGATAGACATTTGAGAATCTTGGCTTTTGCCGTAGTAGGGTTCATTTTGTTCCCTAAAGCGAAAGACTACATCGACTTTGAAGCAGCAAATGTCTTCTATGAGATGGACACAAATGCCATCAATCCCACAACAGCCATTCTCGCAGAGACCTTCCTTGCCCCAGACTCTTGCAGAAAGAAAGGGAAGGGAAAGTTTACTTGCTGCGCACAACTGCTGACAGTCTGGTTGATGAGTCACTTTAAGCAGACACCAGATCAATCTTTGTTTTCCCCGAGGTACGTAGGGTCGAACCCTTTGGTCAAAGTTATCAGAGCAATATCCGAGAACCGTTGGAAGATGGAAGATAAGGACGTTTGGGTTAGCAAGTTTTTGGATCTCTCTGAGGAAGATTTCAGTCGACATGCTAAATGGTTACGAGCTGCCAACCCTATAGTGAGTTGTGGAGGTTTATTGTGGGTCCCTTTGATTGGGGCGCGAGGGTGTGTGCCTTATTGTCCCTCTCTTGTCTTAGGACAATTTTGCATCATACAAATAATTCCCGCCACCTTCGGCATGATGGAATCTGAGCTACCACACACGCCAGAATCTCAGACTTCTAGTCAAGCGGCTCTCGAATGGGAGAGGCCCTTTTGCCTCGAAGGACATGTTATCCCCGCCCAACCAACTCCGGAATATCTACAGTGGAGGAGCAACCGAATTAACGGCATGGTCTTGCCTCATCCAGTGAATGGAAGGCCCATGAGGGTGGAAGGCGAACCTCATGTTGGGCGAGAGGTTAGTTATGTGGTGCACGTCCAATTGTTGGAACGATTGTAGATGGTCAGGGAAGAACGGGGATCAATTGGCGCAAGAAAGAGAGAATTTTGCTGCCAAACAGATGGACCTAGAACTTGAGGTGTACGGGTTGGAGAGGCGCAACAGAGATGACCTCCGCATACACAGGGCAAATCAGAGGTTGGCATTCGAAGACTTCAAAGATCGCTTGGATAGAGAAACCCGCAAGAAAAACGCGTCGAGCGCCATAATCAAAGAAAGAGATTCGGTGATGAAGGTTTTGATCACTCACGCCAATGAGAAAGACAAGGAAAATCAAGCATTACGAGCACGAGTGGCAGCTTTGGAAGCTAAGGTAATGATGCTAAGGGGAGAGCTTGCGTCGTGGAACTTTTTTTGTAACGAGCAAGTAGATCCAGACTTTCAAGGTTGATGCCTCCGAAAGATAGAGCGTGCACCGGACACTCCAAAATTTTGCTTTTGACCATACACTCCAAAATTTTGCTTTTTGACCAATGTAATTTCTAGACTTTGTCTACTTGTTCTTAGACGAATCTAGATTGTTGATCCAACATGTATTGGTTGTGTTCTTTTGAAAAATCAGCAATGACAAGGCTTGTAAATTATTCGGATAAATTAGGGGAGTTTTTATTATTATTACAAAAGATGTCGAATGACCACTACTCCCTAAGGTATGACTCTTATTAGGAAGGAAACCCCAAAGCCTAGAGACAACAAGAAAGACTAAAAACCCACACTCACAAAAAGTTCCGGGACACAAGAGATAGTTTATTTTCGGCTTCAACTGCATGTTTTTTTGTCTCAGCCAGGATGAATATGTTTGACCCCAAATTTTCACTCAACCAAAACACAAAAAAAAAAAAACGTTCATAACACATAAGACTCCACCTTTACCAAATCTCATAATTTTCGGAACAACATATCTCTCACAAAAAAAAAAAAAAAAAAATTTCTAAGTGCATGGATAGCTGATCCTCGGTCCCAGTTACATGATCTGTTGTTTTGGCTATTATCAACGTGATTTACTCAGAATTTTCACTAGGCCAAAACATGAAAGATGTTCCCAACAGGTTGAAGTTCATCTGTACCAAATTTTAGATTTGTTGGAGCAACCTAGCTCCGTCCACGGAGGCCGCAATCGGCTCCAAAGCCTGTCTCTGGCGGCATGCCGCCTGGACCTTAGCGGCATGCCGCTAACTTCACTCCAAATCTTGCCAAAATCATTTTTTGGCCTCCGAAAATCATCCGCTCAGCTGCGCGATCTTTTGTCTTGGCCAAAACGGACATACTGTACTCGGAATTTATGCTCGGCCAAAACACGAAAGATGTTCGTAACACATTGAAGATTGTCCATGCCAAAATGGGATTTTTTCGAGTGGTGCGTCTCTCGAGGATAATTTAAACGTAAGGATGACAGTTTTCTCGGTCTTAGCCGCGCAATCGTTTACCTTGGCCAATTTGGACCCGATGAGTTCAGAGTTTCAGCTCGGCCAAAGCACGGAAGTTATCAATAAAAGATTGAAGTATGCTCATGCTAAAAATCAACCCTTTTGGGACAACAAACTTTAGAGATTTTCTGAGCACGATGACGTTAGCTATTCGCGCCATTTTTGCTTCAAGGGTTTCCATCGGTAGCATCCAAGATCGCGTCGCGTCCTGGGAATGAATAAAAGCTTCCTTTATATCTTTACCAGAGTATCATCTTCTCGTCCCTCCTCAAAGTATCAAGTGAAAGTGTGGCCAGAAGAGTGAATAAGCAGTGTGGAGGCCTCGGGATCGCATCACCGATACTAACCTGTTTATTGTCTTTTTTTGTTTTTTCAGGTTAACGATAGCTCCTCAAAGAAAAACTAGTCCCCCCAGGCCCCTCGTGACTAGACTTCAAGCACGAAAAATGGCTGAGCAAGCGAAGGCAGAAGAGATATTGGCTTCTAGAATAGCAGAGTTGGAAGATCAAGTCAGGGTTACTACAGAGAGGGTCGCTCAGGCTGAAAAAGAGCGAGATGAAGCCACCTTAGAGTTCCCACCCGGTTTTGATCCTACTCAGATGATGAGACCTTCTTCATCCGCTATCGCTGGACCCACGGGACCCCAATCATTTGTTATGATGCCCACAGGTCAATGGAAGTGGACTGGTCCGTTCGCCAGACCTAGTATCGTGAATCCTGTAGCCAACCCAGGTGAAGAAGCTACTGCAGCTCTGCAACATTCCTTAGTCAACCTCACTTTAGACCCTGGTAAAACTCAGATTCATCAAGAATCCCAAAGCCGTTGCCCTCCTCAGGACCACTACACTCAAGGCGGAATCCCCGATCCTACGGGAATTCATCCTCATTTCATCGACCCGACGTAACCACCGTTCACATCAGAACCCCTGCTACCCCTTGGTCCTAGCATGGTTGTCATGGAGAGGCCGAATATGGATAGAATGAACCTACTAGAGGAAAGGCTTAGAGCCATTGAAGGAACAGATCCTTTTGACCCTACAGGCCCAGCAGACATGTGCATGGTCCCAGGGATTGTGATGCCTCCTAAGTACAAAGTTCCGGATTTCGAAAAGTACAGTGGGGTCGAGTGCCCAAAGACTCACCTTAGGGCCTATTGCAATAAGATGGCCGAAATGATACACAATGAGCCTCTTCTGATCCATCTGTTCAGAGAAAGTTTGGCCAAGCATGCTTTGACTTGGTACATGGGTTTAGACCGAGCTAAGATTAAGACTTGGAGGGATCTATCTGATGCTTTCTTCAAGCAATACAAGTTCAACATGGAGGTGGCACCAGACCGCTCTGATCTTCAGGATTTAGAGAAGAAAGTCGGGGAAATAATGAAAACCTACGCTTAAAGATGGAGGGAGCTAGCGGCTAGGATTTCTCCACCACTAAGTGACAAAGAGCTCATAGCCATCTTTGTGAACACCTTCAAAGCCCCTTACTACACGTACCTCATCTCCAATCCGTCGAACAATTTTTCCGACATGGTCCTTATAGCAGAAAGAGTTGAGCAGGGGATCAAGACAGGGAGAATTATCGCTCCTGAAGCAATACCCAAGAAAGTGCCTCTTGTAAAAAAGGACGTCGGCTTTGTATCTCACAAGCCCAACTATCGGCAACCCTTTGTACCACCACCATACCATGCGCCCGCACCATATCAATTACCATTTGTCCCTCCACCTATGCCCATTGCTAATGTGGCTCCGCAATACCCCACGCAGTTTCCACCTTATCAATATCCTCCACCACAAATGCCACAACCCGCACAACCTAGACCATATAACCCACCAAAGAATCCTGGCAACCAAACAACTCAAACTAATCGATTCCAACAGGAGCCACCACCACCCCTTCGTCTTCCTGCAGGGGAAATCTACAAGCACCTCCTATCCGCTGGGCAAATCGCACCAACCCCAATCCTACCTACGCACCCCCGCTATCCCAAGTGGTATGATCCTAATGCCAGATGTGTGTACCATGCTGGAGCTCTAGGCCATACCATAGAAAATTGTGTTGGCTTTAAAACCAAAGTCCATTACTTGATCAAGAGTGGATGGGTCTCCTTCGAAGGATTGGCAAAAGGACCTAATGTTACCACCAACCCTCTCCCAAATCACGACCAAGGAAGTGGAGGGGTGAGCACCATCTCTTTGGAAAAGGTTAAGGATCCCTTCCCTTTCATATGGGGGCTGCCTTGGGAAAGGCTCGTCGCCGCACTGGTCAAGGGTGGCCACATACCAAGCTCACAAGAGGTTTTGGGAACTTGTTCGTTTTGTTATCAAGCAAGGGACCATGGAATCCGTGGTTGCAGTCTTTTTGCGGAAAAATTGAAACAACTTGTGGACCTCGAGGTTATTCAAGTTGGAAGGAAAACCCTAGAGGTAAAGGAAGTCGGCGTCATTGGAGAGGGGCCTCCCACTCCATATACCTTCAAATGCATGGCTCAAGCCGAGGCACCCGTTGCAACACCCGTCAAGCTAGTCTTCAAGTTCGCTCAGAACATCCCTAGCCAAGACTTGCATGCCATCCCATTTGATTACGGGTACACAGTCATCGCCACTCCTCCCTTTGCTACGTCGGCAGCCGAAACTTTTAACATTGGGGGCATGACTCGCACCGGGAGATGCTACACTTCAGAAGAAGTTGAGAAGCAAAGGTTGGCCAAAGGGAAATGCCCACTGATTCCCAAGGAAATAGTGGAGAAAGAGCAAAGGGGGAATGAACCCGTGACTGAAGAAGATGCGCCTGAATTCCTGAAAATCATAAAAAGAAGCGAGTTCAATGTCATTGAACAATTAAAGAAGACTCCGGCTCGCATCTCCATAATGGAACTGATCCTCACTTCTGAACCTCATCGCCGATCCCTTCTAAAAGTCTTGAATGAAGCTTTTGTGACTAAGGACATCACAGTGGAAGGAGTGGGAAACCTCGTAGGGAGATCCAAGCTCTTAGTACCATCACCTTCTCTGAAGAGGAAATTGACCCCAAGGGGACGAATCACAACAAGGCCCTCTACATAACAGTGGAATGTAAGGGCCATGTCATAGCCAAGGCTTTAATTGATAATGGGTCCGCGCTGAATGTTATGCCCAAACATGTCCTCGCGCAATTGCCTATAGACATGGCTCTTCTGAAACCAAGTGGATTGATGGCACGAGCATTCGATAGAACCGTCCGAGAGATCATTGGAAGCCTTGATTTGGATATGGTAATAGGGCCCCACACATTTACCTTGACATTCCAAATCATGGAAATTGAACCCGCATACAACATGCTGTTAGGGCGACCTTAGATCCACGCGGCAGGGGTCGTTCCCTCATCTTTACATCAATGCCTTAAGTATGTAAAGGATGGTGTCCTCATTACTATAAAAGCAGAAGAAGCTTTGATTCTAGCAAAGCATTCATCCGTGCCTTACATCGAGGCTACCGAAACCTTGGAGAGCTCATTCCAAGCTTTCGAAATAGTTAACGGGGAATGGATAGAGGAGGGATCGCCCATCGTTAAAACTCAAGTTCCCGAAGAGGCCATGATAGTTACCCATGTGATGTCGAAGGACAACTCTCAGCTAGGGAAAAGGCTAGGAGCCATGCTACAGGGGGCAAAAGGCCCAGCGCTGCCTAAGAAGTTCGGGGACCGTTTCGAGTTGGGGTACCAACCGACCAAGGCCGATTTCGTGAAGATCGCTGAGGAAAAGAAAGGGAAACAGCTAGCCAAGCTCTTTGGGCGTCCTACGCCTTCCTATAACATGAGTATCCCGCACATTAGAACCACTTTCCCTTTCGCAGCTGAAGTCGTCAACTCGAGCTCAACCACAGTCAGTGTGGCCTCAGATTTCCATGTTTGCACACTCGGAGAAGAAGAGTCGTCTCAAGGCTTGGCCATTTTTGTGAAGAAGTCCGAGGGGTCAGTGCGCAATTGGACCGCCATCACACTTCCTGATGTCCACGTGTAATTATATGCATGTTTTTGTTGCCTTTTATAGGAACTTACGTTCCCCTTCGGTAAATAAATATAAAAAAAAACACTAAAAAAAATTTAAAAAAAAACACAAAAAAAATATGTATGTATGCACGTTTTGTTGTCATTTTACAGGAACTCGAGTTCCCCTTCGGTTTATAAATAAATAAATATGTTTAACCTTTTTCCAAATGTCTTTTACTATTCGCATTTTGTTTTTCAAGATAAATGTTAAACCGATTGGTCTTGATATACCCTATGTCTTTACTGATGAAGAAATTTTTGCCGCAACTGAGGATGAAAGTGAGGTTCCACGTGAGTTGGCCCGCTTAGTCGAGAGTTCGGAGAAAGAAATAATTCCTCATCAGGAGGAGTTGGAAGAAATAAACTTGGGGGCAAGCGAAGAAGATCGGAAAATTGTCAAGATCGGAACGACTTTAAACTCTGCTCAGAAAGAAAGGATGGTTTCCCTCCTCAAGGAATACTCGGACGTATTCGCTTGGTCTTATGACGACATGCCCGGTCTCGATCCTAGCATAGTCGAACACCGCATACCTTTAAAACCTGAGTTCAAGCCCATAAAACAAAAACTCCGAAGAATGCATCCAGACCTCCTTTTAAAGATAAAAGAGGAAGTTACTAAACAACTGGAGGCGGGTTTCTTAAAGGTTTCCGAATATCCAGAATGGGTCGCCAATATCGTACTAGTGCCAAAGAAGGACGGGAAGGTCCGCATGTGTGTGGAATTTAGAGACCTCAATTGAGCAAGCCCCAAAGATGACTTCCCACTCCCTCATATCGATATCCTAGTGGACAGTGCCGCTCACAGTGATATGTTCTCCTTCATGGATGGGTTTTCAGGATACAATCAAATCAAGATGGCTCTGGAAGATAGTGAGAAGACAACCTTCATCACGCCTTGGGGGACCTTTTGCTACAAAGTGATGCCTTTTGGATTAAAAAACGTAGGTGCCACTTACCAACGTGCCGTTGTCACTCTTTTTCATGACATGATGCATAAAGAGGTCGAAATTTATGTCGATGATATGATTGCCAAGTCTCGCGGAGAACAAGATCATGTAGACATCTTAAAGAAGGTCTTCGAAAGATTACGGCGATTTCGTTTACGCTTGAACCCCACCAAGTGTACCTTCGGAGTAACATCCGGGAAATTGCTAGGGTTCATTGTCAGCAGCAGAGGCATTGAGGTAGACCTAGATAAAGTGAAAGCCATTCAAGAGCTACCTTCTCCCAGGACGAAAAGAGAGGTGCGGAGCTTCTTAGGGCGCATTAACTACATCGCCCGCTTTATCAGTCAGTTGACACTCACTTGCGAGCCAATGTTCAAAATGTTGAGAAAGAACGGAGAGGCTGAATGGGATGAAGATTGTCAGAGGGCCTTCGAGAAAATCAAGACATATCTGCAAAACCCACCAGTGCTAGTCCCTCCTACTCCGGGACGCCATTTGCTCATCTATTTAACAGTCATGACCAGCGCCATGGGGTGTGTTTTAGGACAACACGATGACTCCGGAAGACGTGAACAAGCCATATACTACTTGAGTAAGAAGTTTAACGAATGCGAAATGCGTTATTCTGCTTTGGAACAAACCTGTTGTGCTTTGGCATGGAGTGCCCGAAGACTCAGACAATACATGTTATATCACACGACGTGGCTGATTTCTCGTATGGACCCTTTGAAATACATCTTCGAGAAGCCATACTTATCAAGTCGGATTTGTAGATGGCAAGTCTTGTTGGCCGAATATGAGATCACATACGTGACACGAAAAGCGGTCAAGGCTAGTGCTCTCGCTGACCACTTAGCCGATAATGCCATGGATGATTATGAGCCTATGAAGTTTGACTTCCCCGACGAGGATATCATGGTAATCAACGATGAAGTCACGAAAGATTTAGAAGAGGATGATTGGCGGACTATGTTCTTCGATGGTGCGGTAAACCTCTCGGGAAAAGGGGTAGGTGCGGTGGTCATAGCCCCAGATGGTCGGCAATTCCCCGTGGCATGCAAATTGAATTTTCCGTGCACCAACAATGTCGCCGAATACGAGGCATGTGTTAGCGGCTTGATGGCAGGCATTGACCTAAAGGTGAAAAAGTTGAAAATTTTCGGAGACTCAGCTCTCGTAATTTATCGAGTTCAAGATCTATGGAAAACCCGAGATTCCAAGCTGATACCTTATCAAAGGTTGCTCACCCAACTCATGGGAGAATTTGAAGAAACCAAGTTCGACCGAATCGATCGAGACAAGAATCACTTTGCGGATGCACTGGCCACTTTAGCCTCGATGTTCAAATTAGAATGTGGGGTAATGCTTCAACCATTGAGGGTGGAAGTGAAAGAAACACTGGCATGTTGTGCCATGTTGGAAGATGAGCCCGACGGGAATCCGTGGTTTCATGATTTGGTTCGGTTCATCAATTATCGGGAGTATCCGCCGGGAGCAAGCCTAAGTAGTAAGAAAACCCTTCAACGTTTAGCTTTGGACTTCTATCTCGATGGCGAGGTGTTGTACAAGAGAAGGGCAGATGGGGCCTTACTTCGTTGCGTCACTGTTCTCGAAGCCAAGAAAATTATGACTGAAATTCACGAAGGGGTTTGCTCCACGCATGCTAGTGGACATATGATGGCAAGGCAAATCATGAGGCAAGGTTATTTTTGGCTCACCATCGAAAGAGATTGCAATGATTATTTTCGGAAATGCCACAAGTGCCAAGTTTACGCGGACCACCTCCACGTCCCTCCAGCACCCCTTTTTAGCATGACATCGCCTTGGCCTTTCGCAATGTGGGGAATTGATATCATTGGTCAGATTCATCCGAAAGCTTCCAATGGTCATCGCTTCATCCTTGTGGCAATCGATTACTTCACCAAATGGGTGGAAGCCGCTTCTTACTCAAGCATTACTCAAAAGACGACCAGGCAGTTCATTGAGAAGAATATCATTTGCCGCTATGGGGTCCCCGAAATGATCATTACCGATAATGGTACCAATCTGAATGGAAAGATGATCAATGACCTATGCCAACAATGGAAGATAAAACACCGCAACTCTTCTCCTTACCGCCCGAAGATGAATGGCGCAGTTGAAGCTGCAAATAAGAATTTAAAGAAAATCATCCAGAAAATGGTAGTCACTCACAAGGATTGGCATGACATGCTTCCTTTTGCCTTACATGCCTATCGGATCGCAATTCGCACCTCTACGGGAGCAACCCCTTACTCTTTGGTCTACGGCATGGAGGCAGTAATACCACTTGAGGTGGAGATTCCCTCCCTCAGAGTCTTGGCTGAGTCGGGGGTAGAAGAATCAGATTGGGCGAGAGTGAGATATGAGCAATTAAATCTCATCTCGGAAAAATGCTTGGCTGCTATGTGTCATGCCCAGTTATATCAAAAGAGAGTGGCTAATGCTTACAACAAGAAAGTGCGGCCGCGCGAGTTCAAGATCGGGGACTTAGTGTTAAAGAAAATTCTTCCTCACCAGGAGGAGAGTCAAGGAAAGTGGGCCCCTAAGTATGAAGGTCCATACGTCGTCAAGAGCGCCTTCTCGGGCGGAGCTCTAATGCTCGCCAGAATGGATGGGGATGATCTACCAAGACCTGTGAACGCGGATGCCGTCAGGATGTATTTCGCGTAGAAATCTGTAGACCGCATCTCGTCGATTAAAAGGACATAGGGTTCTTCTCGACCAAACTGCTTAATGTTTATTTTGAATTAATAAAATGAGAGCTTTCTCTTCTTGAAAAAACTTGCGTGTCAAATCTTTTAAGTTTAAATAAAGGAAGGGTGGTGTCGGCGGCACCTGGGAGTAGTTAGAGTCGCAAAACTGGAAATTAGACTAACCTCACTAATCAAGTGTTAAGTTTTACAGGTGCATAACGAATAGAGATATACTTTCATACATGGTTTAGCATGTAGCACTTTATCCGTACGCACCAACGATGATGGTGAACAGGCCGCTTACATCCAAATCACGAGTCAAAGAACTTGACGGCTATCCTTCGAGGTACTGTGATGGAACCATCAGAGACATCGATAACAAAACATGGGCGGAGCGGCTCGCACCCCTACTTCAATCTCGATCGCATAACAGAGGTGCCACGAGACTTTCAAACTTAGGGAGACAAGCAAGTGAAGTGACGACCAAAAGAAGGCATTGAAAAATGTCAAAGCTCATTTTTCAGGGAAGTCGTCCTTTCACACTTCAACAATTTATGTTTATGAGGTTTACATTTCTGCAATTTTGCATTACAGGTGCGATGAAGACTTGTCAAACTTGGGGGCAAGCGAGTGAAGCGACAACCGAAGAAAGACGTTGAAAAATGTCAAAGCTCATTTTTCAAGGGATTTGCCCTTTGTGTTTACAAGTTCCGCTTTCGCAATTTACGCTTCTGCGATTTATGTTTTCGCAATTTACATTTTTATAATTTTACATTTTTAGGTGCAACGAGGCCTGCAAACTTGGGGGCAAGCAAGTGAAGGGATGACCCGAAGAAGGTGTGGAAAAAATGTCCAAGCTTATTCTTCAGGGAAGTTATCCTTTTACATTTTTGCAATTTCCATTTCCGCAATTTTTCGTCGTTCGTGATTAAGGGAATTTCTATGATTGACATTGTTACAAATGTACGCGTATAACGCGTAGGTCTCTCGAAAAAAAAAAAAAGAAAGAAAAAAAAACATTCTTTTGCAAATTCCTCCTTCTTTCCTCCCTTGCAAAGTCCTTTTGATTATTAATAGGCCCATGCATGTGCATCTTCATTTTGAAGTCTATTCACTCGGATTGACATTGCAAATTTAATTTTTGTGCTATGTTTGTTGCATTTTTAGGAGTGTAAACACATAGCCTTGTTTTCTGAGCGTGAGCGCAAACACTAATATCTGGTGAGGAGGGCTTACAGCTGCATGTCAGGGGAAAGTCTTGTTCTTGAGGTCGTTATTTCTTGAAACAAGACGCAGACGTTATCTAGATTGGTATCAACCATGTTTATATAACAAAAAAAAAATTGAACGAACATTCTTTCAAAAAGGTGTACTTGAATTGATTTTCTTAAACAAAGAAATCATTTTCATTCCAAAACAAAAAACTTTGGGGGGAGGGGGGGGAGCCTTGGGTTAAATGTAGGAATATTTGATGTTTCTCACATTATCAATTGCTCTCTTTGTTTCTATCTGTTGCTGCTTCCGTCATCAATGCAGGATACAGATAAGCACAGCCACACCATAGGTGTTCGATCACCACATCGCTGTAATGCCCTCATCTGGAATTTTCATTAAAATCCAATCAACACCGAAGGGAGTACGTTACCATTCCTAAATCAAATTCATGTGGCGGATCACTCTTCCCCATTCAAATCAACTTCGTGCGGCAGACCAAGCCCCTCACGGTCAACCGCTTTCAATTTCGGTTCATAAGGTAAGATCAAGGTAAGACTCTATTTTCTTGCACGTAAGCTCGCGGAGGAGGCAATCCCCCACTTACATCTTTACTTTCTTGCACGTAAGTTCACGGAGGAGGCAATCCCCCACTTACATCTTTATTTTTTTGCACAGTAAGTTCGCGGAGGAGGCAATCCCCCACTTACATCTTTACTTTCGCACATAAGTTCGCGGAGGAGGCAATCCCTCACTTACCATTTTACCTTTTCGCACAATAAGTGCGCGGAGGAGGCAATCCCCCACTTACCATTTTACTTTCCTGCACAGTAAGTTCGCGGAGGAGGCAATCCCCCACTTACATCTTTACTTTCGCACATAAGTTCGCGGAGGAGGCAATCCCCCACTTACCATTTTACTTTCTTGCACGTAAGTTCGCGGAGGAGGCAATCCCCCACTTACATCTTTACCTTTTCGCACAGTAAGTGCGCGGAGGAGGCAATCCCCCACTTACCATTTTACTTTCCTGCACAGTAAGTTCGCGGAGGAGGCAATCCCCCACTTACCATTTTACTTTCCTGCACAGTAAGTTCGCGGAGGAGGCAATCCCCCACTTACATCTTTACTTTCGCACATAAGTTCGCGGAGGAGGCAATCCCCCACTTACCATTTTACCTTTTCGCACAGTAAGTGCGCGGAGGAGGCAATCCCCCACTTACCATTTTACTTTCTTGCACGTAAGCTCGCGGAGGAGGCAATCCCCCACTTACATCTTTACTTTCTTGCACGTAAGTTCGCGGAGGAGGCAATTCCCCACTTACCATTTTACTTTCTTGCACGTAAGTTCGCGGAGGAGGCAATCCCCCACTTACATCTTTACTTTCTTGCACGTAAGTTCGCGGAGGAGGCAATCCCCCACTTACCATTTTACTTTCTTGCACATAAGTTCGCGGAGGAGGCAATCCCCCACTTACATCTTTACTTTCGCACAGTAAGTTCGCGGAGGAGGCAATCCCCCACTTACCTTGCACAATCCCTCACTTCAAACTAGTTAGGATGTATTCAAAAAAACTGGGTAAGGACTTGGGGCAACCATCTTTACTGCTTATCAAAAATCTCAGTTACACTGTATTTTCGATCAGACAGTGTCGCACCCCCTTTTTCGTTGAAAACGAGTTTAGGATCGGGACGGGCCATGATGATAGACGAGCGTTGGACTTGTCTTAACATCATGCAAAATGAAGTCGCCACCCTAATTTTGTAAGGTTTAGGGAACCTAATCGATGGCATAAAAATAAATAAACTAAGGCACAATGGTCTAAACCAAAGAACGATGGTTCGAGGTCGTATTATGGACTTGGGAAGGTGATAGGCACCCAAGTCACATCCTTAAAAAGGTTACCGGTATGCGAGGTGTTTTTGAAAAGATTTGAACATGTAATTTGACCCTCTAAGGTGACGTTACATCTTAGCATTTGGGTCATGTTATTTCCGTTTGGGTTCGAGGGATGGGGTTACCATTTTGTCTCGATGCTAGAGCGGACGCTCACCCTTTTCATTGGGCCATGCATGACTTAGTTACTAAGTGATCTATCATGGCTGAAAACTAGCAAGGTACATTTTTATGAATGCATATAGGTCGGCATGGCCTTTGGAGCCATCATGCATATCACTTAACAAGAAAAGCATTTTATTTCATGGTATTTAAACGCGAGTGATATAAACATGTAAGCATGTGAGATTGATTTTATTTAATAGCAATTCTATATGTCATGCGTACGCATAGGGTGGTTCTATTGTTACCTAAGTGGTCATGCTTACGATAAGGTTAAGGTTTTGGACCTTCATGTGATCATACAAGGGAACGTTTAAGGTAATCTTACCTTTTGGGCGAATCCCGATTGACGACAATTGACATAAATATCCTTATGTATACAACCATACACGATTTGACCATTTAGCTAATTATTACAACCCATAATTCATGATAAAAAAACTACTTACCTAATTATTACAAATTGGAGGTCGGAATAATTATCTAAATAATTATTACAACAATTAAAATATCTAATTAATTACAACAAGTTGATAAAGAGTAATTACCTATTACAACAAGTGAAAATAAGCAATTAATTGTTACAACAAGTGTAGCAATTAATTATTGTTCCAATCATACGATTTAAATAATTGTCGATTTAATTATCATGTTCGAATGCGTGAGAATGATGTTTTTAATTTTAATGGGTTAGGATAGGTCCCTACTTGGTTTTCTAATTTGTCGGATACTATGCATGCAAAATCCTTACAGAAAACATTTGAATTAAATAACGGAAAATTAAATACGTACTTTTGTCGAAAGATTTGAAATTATACCTACAAAATGAGAGTGTTAGTACGAATTTTAAGATAATAAATAATAAAAGCGCACACATCATTTTATTTCATACAAAACAGTCATGAAAATAAATAAATCATCATGTGAGCATTTTACAATTTTTACCACAAATTAGCACAACACATAGCAAATAAAACAATCATATAAAACATACAATTAAAAATTCATTGTAAAATACATGATATATTAAATAAAACTTCATACTTGGTGTAAAATAAATAAAACAGCATACTAATCGTGTAGCAATTTTAGCAAATTAAACATGTAACAAAAAATCATACGAACAATTTAAACAAATTAACGAAAATCAAATCGGCATACGAAAGGACTAAATTAAAACAAATTCAACTTAAGGGACATAGGCTTGGCCAAGCCAAGCCCATTAGCAATTTAAATGAGGAGGGACGGGCTGAAGCCCGTCACCTTCCTCATCTCCTTCACGAGAACAGCCAACGTGGCTGTTCTCCTTCACCACATCGCCGGCGCTCCATGGCCGGCGACACCAAGCTCCCAACCAACCCGAACCACACCTAAGACCGCCTAGAAACATTTCTAACCGTAGCAGCAACAAAACCCAGCAAGAACAGTAGCAAAACAGCAAGCAAAACAGTAGGCAAAGACGTTTGTTCATGCGAGAAGGAAAAGGAAGCAACGGCACCAAACCACCGATGATTCAACACGAAACGAGCCTCCAATCCTACTCTACTAGCCCAGAAATATTACTCTACAACACAGCAGCAAAACCAATCAAAAACAGTAGGCAAAACACAAGCAAAACAGAAGCAAAGGCATGCGTTCTCCTTCGGAAAAAACAGAAAAATTGTGGACCACAACAAGCAATCATTCGACCCGAAACTAACCCCTAACGGGCAGATAATTATCATGACTATCATACGAACAAAATCTATCAAAAACCAACTCAAACCATCCAAGAACCGTGATCAATTTCTCATGGCAAAAAAAACATGCATTAATGCTAATAATTAGTGATTAATTAGTTCGAGCATTAGACGATTAAATTGGAGCAAGAACAGACAATATTACTTGACAATAAATCATTTAAAACAAGTTTAAACCACTGATTTAATTAAAACATGCATAAACGGGAATTTGCGAAGAGAGAGGTTAGAGAGAGAAAGCTTCAAACTCTTACCTTAAACGCTCCCTTTGCTCTGGTTTGAAGTTGATGATGAATAGGTGCGCCCCCCCTCCCTCGCGCGGAGTGAATAGCTTGCTATTTATAGGACAAGAAGTGAGGTTAAGAAGTTGAGTCGGTCGCTCATCCGCACGAGCTTCGGCCGTGCCGTGGGTCAAAACCAAAGCATTCTCCGGACGTGGTCTTCCAAACTGCTTTCTCCATGTGCATCCGTTTAAAATCATATCCAAGGAATCAATTTTATTTCGTGTCTACACGCCTGGGAGAGCCAATCACTGGTGAGGAAACATTAAACTTGTATTAATTGAATTAATTCCCGCTCGAACGGGATATTTTGGTACGAGCGGGGGCACACGAAAGTGAAAATAAATCAGAGCCGAGGGTACAACAAAATGCAGAAAAATAAGACAAGAAAAGTAATATACAGTGACAAAATGCGAAAGTTGATTTAACGTATTTATTTTCTCTTTCGGAAATAACAAAACGTTCGCGCGCAAAATAAATGTCCTTACGACAAAAATTGAACGAGACTGAACGAGGCATCATGAAATAGAAAATTAACACGTAATTATCAATTAAACAAAAAGAGCGTTCTATACTCGGTCCCGAGAACCTTACTCGAGACAGATAGAAGTCCGCGAAAAGAGAGTCAAAAGTACGAAAAAATTTAAATGGCACGAAATGACTAGAAAAATTAAACAAACTAGCCTAGGACCAAGAATCAATAGAAATTTGATCTAGACGAGCTAATGAACGTAATTAACGTAAAAATACGTAAATACGTCAACGAAAACAAAAATACAATTTAATCGAAAATACGAGAAAAATACGAAAACATTTAAAAGACGCGAAATGACACAAAATATTAAAACAAATAGCCCATGATCAAAAATCGATTGAAATTTGACGTAAACGGGTTATTAAATACTGTAAATACAATATTAACGAGAAAAATCCAAAATCGGGTAGCAACAGTTGCCCCCTCTTTACTGTCTGATCAAAAATACATTGTAACTGAGATTTTTGATTAGCAGTAAAGACAGTTGCCCTACCTCGGACATTTATCTAAATTTTTGAGGAAGCTGGTCACCTCGGACATTTACCTAAATTTTGAGGAAGCTAGTTACCTCGGACATTTACCTAAATTTTGAGGAAGGTTGTCACCTCGGACACTATCTAAATTTGAGGAAGGTTGTCACCTCGGACCTTATCTAAATTTGAGGAAGGTTGTCACCTCGGACCTTATCTAAATTTGAGGAAGGTTGTCACCTCGGACACTATCTAAATTTGAGGAAGATTGTCACCTCGGACTTTTTCTAAATTTGAGGAAGGTTGTCACCTCAGACCTTATCTAAATTTGAGGAAGGTTGTCACCTCGGACCTTATCTAAATTTGAGGAAGGTTGTCACCTCGGACTCTACCTAAGTTTGAGGAAGGTTGTCACCTCGGACTTTTTCTAAGTTTGAGGAAGGTTGTCACCTCGGACTCTATCTAAATTTGAGGAAGATTGTCACCTCGGACTTTTTCTAAATTTGAGGAAGGTTGTCACCTCGGACCTTATCTAAATTTGAGGAAGGTTGTCACCTCGGACCTTATCTAAATTTGAGGAAGGTTGTCACCTCGGACTCTACCTAAGTTTGAGGAAGGTTGTCACCTCGGACTCTACCTAAGTTTGAGGAAGGTTGTCACCTCGCACCTTTTCTAAATTTTGATTTGTCTAATCAGATTTTAGTAACAAATCCAAAGAGGCGTTCTAGCTGCGTGACGGAAAAGTGTAAAAAGGGAAAGCAACGCTTACCTTGAACTTACCGTGAGTACCGAAGTTGATTTGATCGTGAGGGTGCCTGACCCGCCACATGAATTTGATTTGGGAGTGGTAACGTACTCCATTCGATTTGTTGATGGGATTTTAATGAAAATCCAAGGTGAGGGCTTTACAACGACTTCTTTATCGAAGACCCATGATTGAGGAGTGGTAACGTTCTCCATTCGATTTTTTGATTAGATTTTAACAAAAATCCAAGGTGGGGGATTTACAATGATTTCTTCATCAAAGACCCATGGTTGATGTGATTCCATCAAAGCGTATCTGTATCCTATATATAGGAAGGAAGCAAACACGAAGCAACAACAAATAGAAACAAAGAGAGCAATTGATAATGTGAGAAACATCAAATATTCCTACATTAACCCAAGGCTCCCTCCCCCAAGCTTTTTGTTTGGAATGAAAATGCTTTCTTTGTTTAAGAAAATCAATTCAAGTCCACCTCTTTGAAAGAATTTTCGTTCAAATTTTCGTTATATAAACATGATTGATACAAGTCTAGATAACATCTGCGTCTTGTTCAGGAAATAACGACCTCAAGAACAAGACTTTCCCATGACATGCAGCTGTAAGCAATCCTCACCAGATATTAGTGTTTGCGCTTACGCTCAGAAAACGAGGCTATGTGTTTACACTCCTAAAAATGCAACAAACATAGCACGAAAATTAAATTTGCAATGTCAATCCGAGTGAATAGACTTCAAAATGAAGATGCACATGCATGGGCCTACTAATAATCGAAAGGACTTTGCGAGGGAGAAAGAAAGAGGAATTTGTATTAGAAAGTGTTGTGTTTTTTATTTTGTGATGAGGTTTTAATGAGTTTGTGCTCGACGACTGATTGTGACGAGGAGCAAAGGGCACCAATCCTTGAGTCTTTGTTGGATAGGTTTCTTCTTGATTGTTTGGAGGGTACCAAGCCCAAGTTCTATGATACTCACAGGGAATGATTTCTTTTCCTTTTGAGATCATTTTTCTGTTGATGCTTGATCACTCTGAGATCATTTTGTCATTCATGCTGTCGCACCCTCTTTTTCATTGAAAATGAGTTTAGGATCGGGACGGGCCATAATGATAGACGAGCGTTGGACTTGTCTTAACATCATGCAAAATGGAGTCGCCACCCTAATTTTGTAAGGTTTAGGGAACCTAATCGATGGCATAAAAAATAAATAAACTAAGGTACAATGGTCTAAACCAAAGAACGATGGTTCGAGGTCGTATTATGGACTTGGGAAGGTGTTAGACACCCAAGTCACATCCTTAAAAAAAGGTTACCGGTATGCGAGGTGTTTTTCGAAAATATTTGAACATGTAATTTTGGCCCTCTAAGGTGACGTTACATCTTAGCATTTGGGTCATGTTATTTCCATTGGGTTCGAGGGATGGGGTTACCATTTTGTCTCGATGCTAGAGCGGACGCTCACCTTTTTCACTGGACCATGCATGACTTAATTACTAAGTGATCTATCATGGCTGAAACTAACAAAGTACATTTTTATGAATGTACGTAGGTTGGCATGGCCTTTGGAGCCATCAAGCATATCACTTAATCAAGAAAAGCATTTTATTTCATGGCATATAAACGCGAGTGATATAAACACGTAAGCATGTGAGATTGATTTTATTTATTTAGCAATTCTATATGTCATACATACGCGTAGGGTAGTTCTAACGCTTGCTAAGTGATCATGCATACGATGCGATTAAGGTTTTGGACCTTTGTTATCAACATACAAGGAAATGTTTTTTTTAAGGTAATCTTACCTTTTTGGATGATCCCTGATCGATCCATCTCTTCAAAACCGTTGTTTAGATAACAATTGACATAAATATGTAGATATAACAAACATACGCGATTTTTAACTATTTAACTAATTGTTACAAACCATAATTCATGATAAAAAACTACTTACCTAATTATTACAAATTGGAGGTCGGAATAATTATCTAAATAATTATTACAACAATTAAAATAGCTAATTAATTACAACAAGTTGATAAAGAGTAATTACTTATTACAACAAGTGAAAATAAGCAACTAATTGTTACAACAAGTTTAGCAATTAATTTTAGTTCCAAACATACAATTTAAATATTTGACGAATAATTATCATATTCGAACGCGGGAAAATGATGCTTTTGATTTTAATGAGTCAGGATAGACCCCTATTTGGTGTTCTAATTTGTTGGATACCATGCATGCAAAAATCTTTACAGAAAACATTTAAATTAAATTACAGAAAATTAAATACGTACTTTTGTCGAAAGATTTGAAATTTATACCTACAAAATGAGAGTGTTAGTACGAATTTTAAGATAATAAATAATAAAAAGTGCACACATCATTTATTTCATACAAAACAGTCATGAAAATAAATAAATACATCATGTGAGCATTTTACAATTTTTATCACAAATTAGCACAAATACATAGCAAATAAAACAATCACGTAAAACAAACAATTTAATTCATGGTAAAATACATGGTATATTAAATAAAACTTCATGCTTGGTGTAAAAATAAATAAAACAGCATACTGACCATGTAGCAATTTTAGCAAATTAAACATGTAAAAATCATACGAACGATTTAAACGAGTTAATCGAAAATTAAATCGGCACACACAAGGACCAAATCGAAACAAATTCAACTTAAGGGACATGGGCTTGGCCAAGCCAAGCCCATCAGGCATTTAAATGAGGAGGGACGGGCTGAAGCCCGTCACCTTCCTCATCATCGTCTTCACGAGAACAGCCACCATGGCTGTTCTCTCCTTCACGTCGCCGGCGCTCCATGGCCGGCGACACCAGCTGCTAAATCATCACTAACTACACCCTAATTAGCCCAGAACGATTACCAACCATAGCAGCAACAAAACCCAGTCAAAACAGTAGCAAAACAGTAGCCAAAACGTACGCGAAAAGTATGCGCTCTCCCTTCGGCAAACCTGAAAAAACGTGACCAACAACCCGCGACAAATCGACACGAAACTGACTCCTAATCGTGCAGAGAATTATCATGACTATCATACGAACAAAGCCTATCAAAAACTAACTCAAACCATCCAAGAACCGTGATCAATTTCTCATGGCAAAAAAAACATGCATTAATGCTAATAATTAGTGATTAATTAGTTCGAGCATTAGATGTTCAAATTGGAGCAAGAATAGATCATATAACTTATCAATAAATCATTTAATATAAGTTTCAACCATCAATTTCGTTCATACATGCATAAACGCAATTTATCAAGAGAGAGAAGCTAGAGAGAGAGAGCTTGGAAACTTACCTTTTTTTCCTCCTCTGCTTCGGTTTGATGTTTGAAGATGAAAGGTGCAACAACCCGTGACCCGCGCGGACGTGAATAGCCTCCTATTTATAGGCAAAAAGTGAGGTTGAGGAGTTGAGTCGTTGAATCGGTCGTTCGCACGAGCTTCGTTCGTGCCGTGGGTCAAAAACAAAGGTAGTCTCCGACGTGGTCTCCAATCTGCTTTCTCCATGTGCCTCTCTATTTAAAATCATATACGAAGAATCAATTTGGTTCGTGTCTGCACGCCTGGGAGAGCCAATCCGAAGGGAGGAGAAATTAAACTTGCATTAATTGTATTAATTCCCATACGAACGGGAAATTTCGGTACGAGTGAAAACAGACGAAAGTAGAGATAAATCCGAGCCGAGGGTACAACTAGATGCAGAAAAATAAGACGAGAAAAGTAATATACAGTGACAAAATGCGAAAGTGGATTTAACGTATTTATTTTCTCTTTCGGAAATAACAAAACGTTCGCGCGCAAAATAAATGTCTTTACGACAAAAATTGAGCGAAACTGAACGAGGCGTCATAAAATAGAAAATTAACATGTAATTATCAACTAAAGAAAAAGGGCGTTCTACACTCGGTCCCGGGAACCTTACTCGAGACCGATAGCAGTTCGCGAAAAGACAGTCAAAAGTACGAAAAAATTTAAATGGCACGAAATGACACGAAAAATTAAACAACTAATTTAGGACCAAGAATCGACAGAAATTTGATCCAGACGAGCTATAAAACGGCAAAAATGTAAGAATTCATAAATGCGTCGACGCAAACAAAAAATCCAATTTAGTCGAAAATACGCGAAAAATACGAAAACATTTAAATGGCACGAAATGACACAAAAAATTAAGTAACTAATTTAGGACCAAGAATCGACAGAAATTTGTTCCAGACGAGCTATAAAACGGCAAAAACGTAAGAATACGTAAATGCGTCGACGCAAACAAAAAATACAATTTAGTCGAAAATACGAAAAAATGCGAAAAAATTTAAAAGACGCGAAATGACACGAAATATTAAAACAAATAGCCCATGATAAAAAATCGATTGAAATTTGACGTAAACGGGTTATTAAATACTGTCAATGCAATATTGACGAGAAAAATCCAAAATTGATTAGCAACAGTTGCCCCCTCTTTACTGTCTGATCAAAAATACAGTGTAACTGGTATTTTTGATTAGCAGTAAAGACAGTTGCCCTACTTCGGACATTCATCTAAATTTGAGGAAGCTGGTCACCTCGGACATTTACCTAAATTTTGAGGAAGCTAGTTACCTCGGACATTTATCTAAATTTGAGGAAGGTTGTCACCTCGGACACTTATCTAAATTTGAGGAAGGTTGTCACCTCGGACCTTATCTAAATTTGAGGAAGGTTGTCACCTCGGACCTTATCTAAATTTGAGGAAGGTTGTCACCTCGGACCTATCTAAATTTGAGGAAGGTTGTCACCTCGGACCTTTTACCTAAATTTGAGGAAGGTTGTCACCTCGGACACTATCTAAATTTGAGGAAGGTTGTCACCTCGGACTTTTACCTAAATTTGAGGAAGGTTGTCACCTCGGACACTATCTAAATTTGAGGAAGGTTGTCACCTCGGACACTATCTAAATTTGAGGAAGATTGTCACCTCAGACACTATCTAAGTTTGAGGAAGGTTGTCACCTCGGACCTTTTACCTAAATTTGAGGAAGGTTGTCACCTCGGACACTATCTAAATTTGAGGAAGGTTGTCACCTCGGACACTATCTAAATTTGAGGAAGGTTGTCACCTTGGACACTATCTAAATTTGAGGAACGTTGTCACCTCGGACCTTTTACCTAAATTTGAGGAAGGTTGTCACCTCGGACACTATCTAAATTTGAGGAAGGTTGTCACCTCGGACCTTTTACCTAAATTTGAGGAAGGTTGTCACCTCGGACACTATCTAAATTTGAGGAAGGTTGTCACCTCGGAACTTTTACCTAAATTTGAGGAAGGTTGTCACCTCGGACTTTTACCTAAATTTGAGGAAGGTTGTCACCTCGGACACTATCTAAATTTGAGGAAGGTTGTCACCTCGGACACTATCTAAATTTGAGGAAGATTGTCACCTCGGACACTATCTAAGTTTGAGGAAGGTTGTCACCTCGGACCTTTTACCTAAATTTGAGGAAGGTTGTCACCTCGGACACTATCTAAATTTGAGGAAGGTTGTCACCTCGGACACTATCTAAATTTGAGGAAGGTTGTCACCTCGGACATTTACCTAAATTTTGATTTGTCTAATCAGATCTTAATAAAAATCCAAAGAGGCGTTCTAGTGGAGTGATAAAAATGTAAGAGGGGAAGCAAAACTTACCTTGAACTTACCGTGAGTACTGAAGTTGATTTGACCATGAGGGTACATGACCCGCCACATGAATTTGATTTGGGAGTGGTAACGTACTCCATTCGATGTGTTGATGGGATTTTAATGAAAATCCAAGGTGAGGGCTTTACAACGACTTCTTTATCGAAGACCCATGATTGACATGATTCCTATGAAGCATATCTGTGTCCTGTAAAGAGAAGCATACACAAGGCAGCAACGGATAGCAACAGGGAGAGCAATTGATAATGTGAGAAATATCAAGTATTTCCTCATTTAGCGGTTATTCCAAGCATTACCACATTTTTGGATGCATCACGAACAGTTGGAACAAAAGGTATAAAGGGAAAGCAGGTCTCACCTCGAACTCACCGTGTGAACTTTATTTGGAAATTGATTGGATTTTTTTGGCACAAATCCAAGGCGAGGGCTTTACAACGATTTCTCTATCGAAGACCCATGATTGAGGAGTGGTAACGTTCTCCATTCGATTTGTTGATTGGATTTTAACAAAAATCCAAGATGAGGGATTTACAATGATTTCTTCATCAAAGACCCACGATTGAAAGCTGATTTCCCTATCTGTACTCTGCAATTGAGAAGGAAACAAACACGAAGCAGCAACACATAGAAACAAAGAGAGCAATTGATAATGTGAGAAACATCAAGTATTCCTACATTAACCCAAGGCTCCCTCCCCAAGCTTTTTGTTTGGAATGAAAATGCTTTCTTTGTTTAAGAAAATCAATTCAAGTCCACCTCTTTGAAAGAATGTTCGTTCAAATTCTCGTTATATAAACATGATTGATACAAGTCTAGATAACATTTGCGTCTTGTTCAAGAAATAACGACCTCAAGAACAAGACTTTCCCATGACATGCAGCTGTAAGCAGTCCTCACAAGATATTAGTGTTTGCGCTCACGCTCCGAAAACAAGGCTATGTATTTACACTCTTACAAATGCAATAAGCATAGCACAAAAGTTAAATTTGCAATGTCAATCCGAGTGAATAGACTTCAAATGAAGATGCACACGCATGGGTCTACTAATAATCAAAAGGACTTTGCGAGGGAGAAAGAAAGAGGAATTTGTAGAGGGAAGTGTTGTGCTTTGACTTTGTGATGAGGTTTTAATGAGTTTGTGCTCGACGACTGATTGTGACGGGGAGCAAAGTGACGGGGAGCAAAGTGCACCAATCCTTAATCTTTGTTGGAGAGGTTTCTTCTTGATTGTTTGGAGGGCGCCAAGCCCAATGTTCTATGATACTCACAGGGAATGATTTCTTTTCCTTTTGAGATCATTTTGCTGTTGACGCTTGATCACTTTGAGATCACTTTGTCGTTCATGCTTGACCATTTTTTGATCACTTTGTCGTTCATGCTTGATCACTTTGTGATCACTTTGTCGTTGATGCTTGACCATTTTTTTCATGTACTTGCTTTTGTTGTTTTCCCCCTCTTCTCTCTCTCTTTTTTTTTAATACAAACACATGCACATGCAAACTTTGGCTCTCCCCATGGTGCTATAATCGGCCCAAAATAAGAGGTTAGCACACAACCGATTGGAAGTTTCTCCATGATGGGATGATGGTGCTGAACCACCAACATCGTGCAATCCAGAGGGTATGAAGAGAGACCACACCCAAGAAATTAAAAGGGTACACATGTGTTTTTTCCCTTGGAGTTATACATGGTGTACAAAATATGTGTTTTGAGGGAAAAATGTTAAAAATGAAAATGTGGAAGAAGAGCAAAGCAAAGTCCCCTGTCATCTTATTGTTATCCCATGTCTGACAGTTCATGTACCCTGGATATTATGCAAATCTAGCTAGCACCTAGTTTAGCATTTACACTCATGGAAGGAAATAAGGCGCGAAGGCCCGAAATACTCACAGGGATACGTTTTGTGACTGCTTACATCTAAACATGTCATGGACATAAGGGTTAACAGACAAGATCATGTATGTTCATACAATTTCTAATGAACGCACAAGTTACAAAATGATGGACGTGCTTGATTTTAATGTCCAAAAACGTGGGATGTGTCTGTTTTCATTCTTTTTAGCCCAAGTTGCAAATGTGTAAAGAAAAAAATTGGTGGGAACTAAGGATTTTAGCCAACAATACGCCTGCACTCTTGCAACAATATAGATAGCGGGAATTTACAATTGTAAAAAAATGTAAAATGCAACAACCCTAAATTACGGAATTGTAAATTGCGGAAACGGAAATTGCAAAAATGTAAAAGGATAACTTCCCTGAAAGATGAGCTTGGACATCTTTCGACACCTTCTTTTGGTCGTCACTTCACCTACTTGCCCCCAAGTTTGCAAGTCTTCTTGTAGCACCTGAAAATGCCAAAATTGCAGAAATGTAAATAACGAAGACTAAATTACAAGAGTGTGAAGGGACGACTTCCCTGAAAAATGAGCTTGGACATTTTTCCAACGCCTTCTTTCTGGTCGTCACTTCATCTACTTGCCCCCAAGTTGACAAATCTTCATTGCACCTGTTGCTACCCGATTTTGGATTTTCCTCGTCACTATTGCATTTTACAGTATTTAATAGCCCGTTTACGTCTAATTTCAATCAATTTTGATCAGAGACCATTTGTTTTAATATTTCGTGTCATTTCGCGTCTTTTAAATTTTTTCGTATTTTTCTCGTATTTGCGACTAAATTGTATTTTTTGTTTGCGTCGACGCATTTACGTATTCTTACGTTTTTGCCGTTTTATAGCTCGTCTTGATCAAATTTCTGTCGATTCTTGGTCCTAAATTAGTTGTTTAACTTTTCATGTCATTTCGTGCCATTTAAATTTTTTCGTATTTTTCGCGTATTTTCGACTAAAATTGTATTTTTTGATTGCGTCGACGCATTTATGTATTTTTACGTTTTTGCTGTTTTATAGCTCGTCTGGATCAAATTTCTGTCGATTGTTGGTCCTAAATTAGTTGTTTAATTTTTCTAGTCATTTCATGCTATTTAAATTTTTTCATACTTTTAACTATCTTTTCGCGAACTTCTTTCGGTCTCGAGTAAGTTTCCAGGGACCGAGTGTAGAACGCCTTTTTTCTTTATTTTATAATTACGTGTTAATTTTCTATTTCATGACGCCTCGTTCAGTTTCGCTCAATTTTTGTCGTAAGGACATTTATTTTGCGTACGAACGTTTTGTCATTTCCGAATAAGAAAATAAATACGTTAAATCAGCTTTCGCATTTTTTCACTGTATATTACTTTTCTCGTCTTATTTTTCTGCATTTTGTCGTACCTTCGGCTCGGATTTATTTTCACTTTCGTGTGCCCCCGCTCGTACCAAAATATCCCGTTCGAGCGGGAATTAATTTAATTAATGCATGTTTTGTTTTCCTTCGTGGTTATTGGTTCTCCATCAGCCTGGCAGACACGAATTAGCTTGGTTCCCTTGATATTATTTTCAATTGATTGACCACAGACACAGGGCACAAAGCTTGGAGGACCACGCTGGATTGCTTGCTTTCCTCTCCACTCCGGTCGGCCTTATCACTCCAGCTCGCCGACGATTGTTGACAAAGCAAAACATAACCGACTCCAAATCTCAACCCTATAAATAAAGGCACTTCAAGCAACGCGCGAAGCTTTAGTCCCCATTTTATTCAAGCTCTCTCCCTCTGTTTTGATTTCCATTAATTGCTTGCGTTTCAATTGATTTAATTACTTGCCTTCCATTAATTAATTCGCTTGCTGTCTTTAACCAGTTTTCTTGCTGTTTGGATAGGCACCAAAATCTCCTCTTAATCACCATTTCTTGCTCATCCTTCTTGGTCCAAAACTCTCCTGGAGAGGTAAACTCTCTCTCTCTCTAAACTCTCTTTAATTTTTGTTTTTGCATGTAGTGTGGAAATAAATTACTATAACTTGCCTCATATGCTTAGTTCACTTGCTAATTACACTTCCCTTACTTGAATTTGATTGTATAACCTCTAGGCTAATTAATAGCCATATATGCATATTTAAGCTCTCTCTCTCTAAACTCTCTTTAATTTTCGTTTTCTTCCTTAATGCATGAATGAATTGCTCAAACTTGGTCCAAATGCTTAGTTTTTATGCCAATTTCATTTCCCTTGTCTCAATTTAATTGCTTACTTGCTCTAGCTAATTAATAGTTATATATGCACATTAATTAGCTTATTTTTGCTTGTTAAAATTGGCCACTGTTTTGTTTAAATTTTTTGCTGTTTTCATGAATTTGATCTGCTAGCATGCTGTTGTGTGGATTGAGCCGGTTTTGGGAGTATAAAATCATGTTTTAATTTTTCATGCTTAAATGGCCACTGTTGGTTAATGGAAGAAGGAGAAAGGAAGAAGAAAGGGGTTAGGCGGGAAAGAGAGGAGAGAAGAAAGGTGGTGGGCTTGGCTTGGCCAAGCCCATTTGGTTTTTTTATTAAATTTTAGGGTTGGATTAATTCCAAGCCCATTTTTTTTATACCCAAAAATCTAAATGCGGGACCATTTAATTATCGTTAATTCGTATGAAACATTCGTATGCTTTTCAATGCCATGCTTTGCTTAATTAAATGTTTGCATGATTTAAATATTTTGTTTATGTCATGCTTTATTTAATTAAGTGCTTACATGATAATTAATTTGTTCATGCCATGTTTATTTAATTAAATGCTTGCATGCTTTAATTAATTTGTTTATGTCATGCTTTATCTAATTAAATGCTTGCATACTTTAATTAATTTGTATATTCCAAGTTTATCTAATTAATTGCCTATTTGTTGAAATTAAATAAATATTTGCATGTGTTTTATTATTTATTATTTTTCGAACTATCGCTAATACTTTTCACTTTGTAGGCTAAAAATTAAAGTCTTTACTCGCAAGGATTTATTTTAGTTGACTTGTTGTAATAATTAGCTATATTAATTATTCCGACCTCCAATTTGTAAATAATCCGATAAGTAGTTTTATATCAACTGTTGGTTTGTAATAACTATTTAAGTAATTATTTTAATTATGGTTTCTAATAATTAAATAGATAATTAGTTAAAAAATCATGTATGTTTGTATACCTAAAGTATTTATGTCAATTGTCGTTAATCATGGTTTTGAAGAGATGGATCGTTCGGGGTTCGTCTAAAAGGTAAGATTACCTTAAACGTTTCCGTGTATGTTCACATAAAGGTCCAAAGCCTTAATCTTATCGTATGCATGACCACTTAGGAAGCCCTAAAACCACCAAATGATATGCATGACATATAGAACTGCTATCAAATAAAATCAATCTCACATGCTTACGTGTTTATATCACTTGCGTTTTTATACCATGAGATTAAAGGCCTTTCTTGTTATGTGATATGCATGATGGCTCCAAAGGTCATGTTAACCTACGTGCATTCATAAAAATGTACATTGTTAGTTTCAGCCATGATAGATCACGTAGTAACTAAGTCATGCATGGCCCAATGAAAAAGGTGAGCGTCCGCTCTAGCATCGAGACAAAATGGTAACCCCATCCCTCGAACCCCAACGGAAATAACATGACCCAAATGCTAAGATGTAACGTCACCTTAGAGGGCCAAATTACATGTTCAAATCCTTTCAAAAACACCTCGTATACCGGTAACCTTTTTAGGATGTGACTTGGGTGCCTAACACCTTCCCAAGTCCATAATACGACCTCGAACCATCGTTCTTTGGTTTAGACCATTGTGCCTTAGTTTGTTTATTTTTTAGGTCATAGATTAGGTTCCCTAAACCTTACAAAATTAGGGTGGCGACTTCATTTTGCATGATGTTAAGACGAGTCCAACACTTGTCTATCATTATGGCCCGTCCCGATCCTAAACTCGTTTTCAACGAAAAAGGGGGTGCGACAGTTTGGCGACTTCACTGGGGACCAGTAGGGTCGAAGCCGGTTTTATGGTGTTTGCTTTTTTTATTTACTTGCTTTAAATAAATTGTTTCGTGATTGTTATATATTTTGGCTTTAATAAGTTGTTCACTTGCATTTCACGCATAAATGCCTATCGCCGGCCATGATACCCAATAGGATTAGGAAGGTATTAGTGAAGTCCTGGGGCCTACGCCTTGGTAAGCTTTCATGAACCCTAACTCGGATGTTGGGCCCTTAAATGGATTGAGCGAACAGAATCCTTTTATGATTCGGTCAACGCTCTCGTATCCGCTTAGGGGGACCCTTTAGGAGGGCACCATTCGAGAACCTTTCAGCCATGCTAGTTTAGTCGACGTCAAAAGCCCAGCACATGCATCATGTTCGTGCATTTTTCTTTTGATGCCATTTGTTTTTATTGTCCTCACATTTTATTTTTACAGGATTTTTCCGAAAGAAAACTCCGCACTGTTTATTCACTCAAATGGCAACACCTACGATGCTTTCACTTAATACTTTCGGGATTTCGAGCTACATCGATCAGTTCGAACCAGGGGATAGGTTGAAGTCCGGTTTTGTCGATCAAGATTGGAGGCTGAAGTTATGATGTAAAAGGGAGAACTCGCCTCATGGAACTTTTTTGTAATGATCATGAGGATCTAGACTTTCAAGGTTGATACCTCTGAAAGAGAAAGTGTGCACCGGACACTTCAAAATTTTGCTTTTTAATCAGTGTAATTTCTAGACTTTGTCTACTTATTTTTAGATGAACCTAGATAGTTGATCCAACCTATATTGGTTGTGTCCTTTTTGTAAAATCGGCAATGACAAGGCTTGTACATTGTTCGGAGAAATTAGGGGAGTTTCTTGTTAGTTATTTATTTCATTCACTACAAAGGATGTCAAATGACCACTACTCCCTAAGGTATGACCCTCATCAGGTTGGGAACCCTAAAACCCAGAGACAACTCGAAAGGCTAAAGAAACACACTCAGAAAAAAATTCAGAAGCGTAAGGACAGCTGCGCGATGTTTTGTCTTGGATAAAACGGGGATGTTTGGCTCGGAGTTTCCACTCGGCCAAAACATGAAATATGTTCCCAACATGTTGAAGTTTAACTCTGAGAAATTTCGGAATTTTCTGGGCGACCAATCGCTCACAAAAAAATTCAGAAGCGTAAGGACAGCTGCTTCTCGGTCTCAGCTGCGCGATGTTTTGTCTTGGACAAAACGGGGATGTTTGGCTCGGAGTTTCCACTCGGCCAAAACATGAAATATGTTCCCAACATGTTGAAGTTTAACTCTGAGAAATTTCGGAATTTTCTGGGCGACCAATCGCTCACAAAAAAATTCAGAAGCGTAAGGACAGCTGCTTCTCGGTCTCAGCTGCACGATGTTTTGTCTTGGACAAAACGGGGATGTTTGGCTCGGAGTTTCCACTCGGCCAAAACATGAAATATGTTCCCAACATGTTGAAGTTTAACTCTGAGAAATTTCTGAATTTTCTGGGCGACCAATCGCTCACAAAAAAATTCAGAAGCGTAAGGACAGCTGCTTCTCGGTCTCAGCTGCGCGATGTTTTGTCTTGGACAAAACGGGGATGTTTGGCTCGGAGTTTCCACTTGGCCGAAACATGAACGATGTTCCCAACATGTTGAAGGTCACCCCTGCCAAATTTCAGAAAGTTTGGGGTAGCCGAACTCTCAAAAAAGGATTGTTTCCAGTAGCAAAACGCTATAGCGTTTTGTACAAAACGCTATGGCGGTTTGACCCTAATAGTATGACGGCTGGTTGTTGGATTTTCCTTCGCGTGTTGTTTTGTTTTGGCCGATGTCGACACATTGGGCTCAGAATTTCCATTCGACCAAAACATGAAAGATGTTCACAACATATTTAAGTATACCCACGCCAAATTTCAGAGCATTTGAGTAGACACATCTCTCGGCAATAATTTAGACGTGAAGACAGCTGCTCTCTTCGGTCTCAGCTGTGCGATCTTTTGTTTGGGCCAAAATGGACAGGTTGGACTCTGAATTTCCCTTTGACCAAAACATGAAAGATGTTCAAAACACATTGAAGTATACCCAAACCAACTTTCAGAGCATTTGGGTGGACATATCTCTCGGAAATAATTTAGACGTGAAGACAGCTGCTCTCTTCGGTCTCAGCTGCGCGATCTTTTGTTTGGGCCAAAATGGACAGGTTGGGCTCAGAATTTCCCTTCGACCAAAACACGAAAGATGTTCGTAACACATTGAAGAATGTCCATGCCAGAAATGGAATTTTTTCGAGTGGTGCATCTCTTGAGGATGATTTAAACGTAAGGATGACAGTTTTCTCGGTCTCAGCCGCGCAATCTTTCACCTTGGCCAATTTGGACACGATGAGTTCCGAGTTTCAGCTTGGCCGAAGCACGGAAGTTATCAATAACAGATTGAAGTATGTTCATGCCAAAAATCAACCCTTTTTGGGCGATGGATTTTAGAGATTTTCCGAGCACGATGACAGTAGCTATTCGCGTCATTTTTGCTTCAAGGGTTTCCATCGGTAGCATCCAGGATCGCATCGCATCGTGAAGTGGAATGAATAAAAGCTTCCTTTATATCTTCACCAGAGTATTATCTTCTCGTCCATCCTCAAAGTATCAAGTGAAAGTGTGGCCAGGAGGGTGAATAAACAGTGCGGAGGCCTCGGGATTGCATCACTGATACTAACCTGTTTATTGCCTTTTTACGTTTTTTCAGGTTAACGATGCCTCCTAGGAAGCAAGCTACTCCCCATCTTTCAAAAAATAAATCAAAAATCATGTGGCGGTTCACGCCCCACATTTCAAAAAAATCATCATGTGGCGGTTTAAACCCCACCTTCCAATAATCATGTGGCGGTTCACGCCCCACATTTCAAAAAAAATCATCATGTGGCGGTTTAATCCCCACCTTCCAACAATCATGTGGCGGTTCACACCCCACATTTCAAAAAAATCATCATGTGGCGGTTTAATCCCCACTTTTCAACAATCATGTGGCGGTTCACGCCCCACATTTCAAAAAATCATCATGTGGCGGTTTAAACCCCACCTTCCAATAATCATGTGGCGGTTCACGCCCCACATTTCAAAAAATCATCATGTGGCGGTTTAAACCCCACCTTCCAATAATCATGTGGCGGTTCACGCCCCACATTTCAAAAAATCATCAGGTGGCGGGTTAATCCCCACCTTCCAATAATCATGTGGCGGTTCACGCCCCACATTTCAAAAAAAATCAACATGTGGCGGTTTAATCCCCACTTTTCAACAATCAAGTGGCGGTTCACGCCCCACATTTCAAAAAATCATCAGGTGGCGGTTTAATCCCCACCTTCCAACAATCATGTGGCGGTTCACGCCCCACATTTCAAAAAATCATCAGGTGGCGGTTTAATCCCCACCTTCCAACAATCATGTGGCGGTTCACGCCCCACATTTCAAAAAATCATCAGGTGGCGGTTTAATCCCCACCTTCCAACAATCATGTGGCGGTTCACGCCCTACATTTCAAAAAATCATCAGGTGGCGGTTTAATCCCCACCTTCCAACAATCATGTGGCGGTTCACGCCCCACATTTCAAAAAAATCATCATGTGGCGGTTTAATCCCCACTTTTCAACAATCATGTGGCGGTTCACGCCCCACATTTCAAAAAATCATCATGTGGCGGTTTAAACCCCACCTTCCAATAATCATGTGGCGGTTCACGCCCCACATTTCAAAAAATCATCAAGTGGCGGTTTAATCCCCACCTTCCAACAATCATGTGGCGGTTCACGCCCCACATTTCAAAAAAATCATCATGTGGCGGTTTAATCCCCACCTTCCAACAATCATGTGGCGGTTTACGCCCCACATTTCAAAAAAAATCACCATGTGGCGGTTTAATCCCCACTTTTCAACAATCATGTGGCGGTTCACTGATTACATTGCATTTCATCATGTTTTTACTATCCATTTACTAGTTATTTGGGTAGTAAACCTACTGATTTATCCTTGTATTTCCCATATCTTAGCAGTTCTGGTCTGGAGGCAATTTATAGAAGAATCTGATTTTTGGAGCGCTGAAGCTGTTTTCCCGAGTCTAGACCAGAGTCTAGGCTAAGACTCCGGCCAAGACTGATCCGCGGAAAAGAAATCATGAGCAGCAACATTGGGCTTTGCGAGCTGGCAAATCACAGCTGTCCAGTGACAAAGATGAGGATCAAGAAGATATTTATTTAAGAATCCTATCAAGGATCTCCTTCCATCTTTGTATATTTTAAATTCCTATTTTTATTCAAAACAAATCAGGATAATTTATTAGGAGATTATCTAGGAGATTATTTAGGAGATTATTTAGGAGATTGAGTTGGAGAAGGACAGAGGAGTTTTAGCTTACTTATAGCTGAACTTGTCCTCCCCTTCTACAAGCTCTCTCTTCACGCTCGGACGTACTTTCTTCTTCTCCCCTCTTCCACCACTTTGTACCTTGCTCCTGGATTTAATTATTTGAATCCACGGATTTATTTTATTTATGCAAGCAAGTATTTTTATAATTCATTCATGAGTACATCTAGCTAATCACCATTCTTGGTAAGAGCTTGAGGGCTATGTTTCTTATATTTCGTGAGATCTAATTACTCTTAATAATCTCTATTCTTGTAATTATTTATTTTCTGGTTTCTTTACTTCCTTGTTCAAGTTTAGAACTGACAATTCAGATTTTAGCTTGGGAGACCCAGTTAAATGAATAATACAACTCAGACCCGATTGACAACCGTGGGCCTTGACTGACAACCGAGGGTAAACTTGAGTTGGGTGTTGTCTTATCCATAGCAGCACTGCAGATATCGAGATGAACACCATTGAATCAGTGATTGAATCATAAGAACATAGCTTATTCATGCTCTTACCGGGAACCTTCTTTTTACTGTTTTTAATCTTGACCCCCTGTCTTGGCCTAGACTCTGACCAAGACTGTTTTGAACTATTTAATTGCTTTTGCTTTTGTTTTAATTTTCAGAATCAACCAACCAAACTCAGTGACGAGGAAGTCAACCAAGAACTACAAATCCCCCGAAGTCTCTGTGGACGATCCTCTTACCACCATCTACAAGTTCCTTGTGGACAAGTGATAAGTTGTATTTCTACCCCTTTTTCTTATCTATTATACACTTATATTTGACGTGTTCGACGCGCGATCAAATTTTGGCGCCGTTGCCGGGGACTTCTAACGGTTTTGTAGTTTTTGTTTTTGTTTTTGTGTTTTTATTTTTTTTGTTTTGCAGTCTAGACCACGATCTTGGCCAAGACTCCGGCCATGACATGGCAGAAAATCAACCAGAGCCGACGATGAGGGAACTGAACAAAATAGCAGAACAGGAAACCTTTTCCTGTATCAACTTGCCAACTGTTGCAAATGATTGGTCTTTAAAGACTAATATGGTGGCCAATCTCCCTAAATTCTATGGCCATTCCAATGAAAATCCGTTCAATCATCTAAGGAATTTACACGTCCAATGTGATATCATGAAACCTGCTGCAGTGAACATACAAAGAGCAAAACTGAAGGCCTTCCCATGTTCTCTTGAAGGGGCATCCCAAAATTGGTTTTACAGCTTGCCGCATAACACCGTCAACACGTGGGCTGAGATGTCTAATATATTCCTCAACAAATTTTGGGATGCGACAAAGGCAGGGACAGCTAGGAAGAACATGGCTGCTGTTTTGCAAAGAAGCAACGAGAGTTTCAGTGAATATCACCAAAGGTTTCGTGAGTTGCAAGAGGTTTTTCCCACCCACGGAGTTGCAGATCAAACGATGATCCAGTATTTTTATGATGGGATGCTTCTGAGCAGCAAAGAAAAAGTAGATGCAGCAGCTGGTGGAGCGTTGCAGGACCTGACCATTACAAGAGCCAAACTGTTGCTCCAGACAATGGCAGATAATTGCCAAAATAATCTTGTCTTAGAAAAAATTTCTATTCCTTCCACTCCTAATGCTATTAATATTGAACAGAGGTTGAATGAATTAACTGACATGGTTAAATATATTTCTGTTAACATTACAGGTACAAAGCCAACAGGAGTTCCAGAATGGCGACAAGACCCTCCACAACAGAATCTTGGCCTAAGTCTTGGCCAAGCCCCTGGTCAAGATTCTGTGCCACAATTGCCGCCTGCCCCTCAACCTTTACAGATTGCTGGTCCATCTATGGAAGAGACTCTCCAAAAGTTCATGACGGCAACCCAGTCCAGCCTAGTAGAGATGCAGAAGCAGATCGTTCAATTGTCACAAAAACAGCAGCCTGACCAAGGCAGATTATCCATGCACAATGTGAGTGCTATGCATCTCAGAAGTGGAAGTGAGATAAAGAAGTTAGACGATGAGGAAGAAGATGAGGAGGATGAGGAAATCCAAACAGAACCGATCTTGGCCAAGCTCATGGCCAAGCCAGGTAAGAAAGTCGTATCTCAAGAAGAAGAGATAGAAATTCCACCTCCTTTCCCTCCTAGGCCTGCAAAGACTAAAAGGGAGAAAATGCAACAGGAATTCATGAACATTTTTGGAAAAATTGCTGTCAATATTCCTATGCTTGATTTAATTGCTAAAGTTCCTAGCTATGCTAAATATCTTAAAAAATTATGCAGCAGCAGGAAGAAACTTGCAGGAGATGGGAGAATAACTGTGACTCAGAATGTATCTGCAATCCTACAGGCAAAACTTCCAGAAAAATGCGAGGATCAAGGCACTTTTACAATTCCATGCAAAATAGGTAACCAACAAGTGGAAAAAGCTTTATGCGACTTGGGAGCAGGTATCAATGTGATGTCTTTTTCTGAATTTAAAAAATTGAACATTGGTATCATGAAAGAAACTAGGGTGGCAATCCAACTTGCTGACGGATCTGTTATACTCCCTAAAGGAATTGTGGAAAATGTATTGGTGCAGGTGAATGATTTTGTTTATCCTGTAGACTTTTATATTGTGGAGATGAACACTGACCTACCTTCCAACTCCATAGATGTACTCTTAGGAAGGCCATTCCTAAGAACAGCAAGAGCCAAAATTGATGTGTATCATGGACGTATTACCTTAGAATATTGTGGTACAACGATAAAGATTGACATGCATGATGCCAACAAAAATCCTAATAAAATGCATAGTGTCAACTTTGTGGACAGCCTTGGATATGATACTGATAAGGTTTATGAATCAAATGCAGCTAACCCTTCTGATGGTGTTCTTAGTAGGGAAAATTCGGATGAAAAGTTGAAGGAAGAAGAATTTGTGGCTAATGATGGTTTGCAAGACATTGTTTCTGATCTTGAATTTTTTGAACCAAATACTGATACTTATAACAGCCATGAATTACCAAAAGTTTATCCTAACCTTCCACCTTCAAGTGTGCAGGCACCAGAAATTGAGCTTAAAAGCAGTCTTGGCCTGGCGCTTGGCCAAGACTCCGGCCAAGATTCAGCTCCGCCAGCTAGCCCACCCAAAGCCATGAACTGGACTGACCATCTTCCCCAATTGTTTCCTACTGTTCACAGTAGCCAAAACTCACCATTTGTGGTGCAGGGACAACTGAATTATGAGTTGGAACAGCCTCCCGACCCCTTCAAATTTATACCTTTAGGGGTTGTCCAAGGAATGCCACCTAGAAGTCCAGTCAAGCTTAGAGCATGGAGCGAATTTGGGAAAGTTTCTTGATAAGAAATCAATGGCAATGTCGAGCCCAAGACAATAAATAAGGGCGCTTCATGGGAGGCAACCCATGTTTTTATTTCATTTATTTTCGTTTTTCTTTTAATTTTTCGTGAATAAAGTTCAAAGGTATTTCTTTGATCCACCTTTCATTCTTTATGCTTGTTTCTAGGGCTGCTGCAGCACTAGGAAGGCATTCAAATCAGAGGCAAAATTCAGCTTCGGCGGTTGTCTTGGCCAAGACTCCGGCCAAGACATTTTTCCAGAACCAGCCAAGCATCCCCTCCAGTTGCGGATCTAGGCCAAACATCAGGCCAAGACCCTCCCGCTCCAGCAGCTTGACCAGCTTTTGCCCCCAGGTCGTTTCTTTCCTTTCTTTTCCATTTATGTCTTTTATTTTGTCTCTCCACACAATGAGGACATTGTGTCTTTTAAGTGTGGGGAGGGATTCTGTGAGTCCAGTCTTTGAGTATTTGTGAATATATGTGTTGTGATTGTGTATATTTGTGAGTAAATATTTGTGAATAATTTTTTTTTAGTTTGTCTTGGCCAAGCCTTTGACCAAGACAATCTAGGTTGAGTCTGCTGTTTTGCATGATTTTTTGTTCTTTTCTTTTTATGTTTGTTTGAGTCTGTCTTGATGAGTGTACACCACCTCCAGTTTTTAACTTAGGTTGTTTAGTCAACCACTGAAAATACATGTAGATACTTGTCTAGGTGAAACAATGCTATAGTAACAGGGAAGCGAATGAGCGTAACTTGATCAATGCCTAAGGGGCATATTATCTAATGTCACCCAAACAAACACTATCCACATGGTCTAAAGGACGTCTAGCTTAAACCTTAACTATCATTAGGGTGACAAGGCTTACTGCGCCTGATTTGAGTGTGCTGTTCTATCTGTTTTAGTGTGAGACATAAAAAGGTGCTGGAATGTCATAGCAGAATATAGCAAAGGTGGAAGTTCTGGGTGCCCAAAAAGAACAAGCTCTGTCTATATGCATATGCCTGTAAAAATACATAGGGCATAGAGAAAAAATGATGATGCATATGTCTGTAAAAATACAAAGGACATAGAAAAAAAAAAAAGAATAAATCTGCTGAAAATGATTTAAATGGCACTAGTCTTTAGGCACGTTTGGATAGAATAGCACTCGGTGGGACTCAAATCTGTGGTAAATCTTGACCCCTATACATTATAAATAAAATCTAGCAGGATGTCTTGATACCATTTGGATGAGGTTTGTTTAGGGTATTGATTTGTCCTTGTTAGTCTAGCATTGGGTCGGTTAGGGAAGTATCTTGGTAATTTCAGTGGAGGGGTGAACAGCCGAAAGGAGAACTCTGGGGGTCTTGGTGTCTTTTCTGTTTTTGTTGTGTTTTTATTTTTGTTAGTGAGTCTTTGAGTCTGTATGCTTGAGGGCAAGCATAGTTTAAGTGTGGGGAATTTGATTACATTGCATTTCATCATGTTTTTACTATCCATTTACTAGTTATTTGGGTAGTAAACCTACTGATTTATCCTTGTATTTCCCATATCTTAGCAGTTCTGGTCTGGAGGTAATTTATAGAAGAATCTGATTTTTGGAGCGCTGAAGCTGTTTTCCCGAGTCTAGACCAGAGTCTAGGCCAAGACTCCGGCCAAGACTGATCCGCGGAAAAGAAATCATGAGCAGCAACATTGGGCCTTGCGAGCTGGCAAATCACAGCTGTCCAGTGACAAAGATGAGGATCAAGAAGATATTTATTTAAGAATCCTATCAAGGATCTCCTTCCATCTTTGTATATTTTAAATTCCTATTTTTATTCAAAACAAATCAGGATAATTTATTAGGAGATTATCTAGGAGATTATTTAGGAGATTATTTAGGAGATTGAGTTGGAGAAGGACAGAGGAGTTTTAGCTTACTTATAGCTGAACTTGTCCTCCCCTTCTACAAGCTCTCTCTTCACGCTCGGACGTACTTTCTTCTTCTCCCCTCTTCCACCACTTTGTACCTTGCTCCTGGATTTAATTATTTGAATCCACGGATTTATTTTATTTATGCAAGCAAGTATTTTTATAATTCATTCATGAGTACATCTAGCTAATCACCATTCTTAGTAAGAGCTTGAGGGCTATATTTCTTATATTTCGTGAGATCTAATTACTCTTAATAATCTCTATTCTTGTAATTATTTATTTTCTGGTTTCTTTACTTCCTTGTTCAAGTTTAGAACTGAAAATTCAGATTTTAACTTGGGAGACCCAGTTAAATGAATAATACAACTCAGACCCGATTGACAACCGTGGGCCTTGACTGACAACCGAGGGTAAACTTGAGTTGGGTGTTGTCTTATCCATAGCAGCACTGCAGATATCGAGATGAACACCATTGAATCAGTGATTGAATCATAAGAACATAGCTTGTTCATGCTCTTACCGGGAACCTTCTTTTTACTGTTTTTAATCTTGACCCCCTGTCTTGGCCTAGACTCCGACCAAGACTGTTTTGAACTATTTAATTGCTTTTGCTTTTGTTTTAATTTTCAGAATCAACCAACCAAACTCAGTGACGAGGAATTCAACCAAGAACTACAAATCCCCCGAAGTCTCTGTGGACGATCCTCTTACCACCATCTACAAGTTCCTTGTGGACAAGTGATAAGTTGTATTTCTACCCCTTTTTCTTATCTATTATACACTTATATTTGACGTGTTCGACGCGCGATCATTCACGCCCCACATTTCAAAAAAAATCATCATGTGGCGGTTTAAACCCCACCTTCCAATAATCATGTGGCGGTTCACGCCCCACATTTCAAAAAATCATCATGTGGCGGTTTAATCCCCACCTTCCAACAATCATGTGGCGGTTCACGCCCCACATTTTAAAAAATCATCATGTGGCGGTTTAATCCCCACCTTCCAACAATCATGTGGCGGTTCACGCCCCACATTTCAAAAAAATCATCATGTGGCGGTTTAAACCCCACCTTCCAACAATCATGTGGCGGTTCACGCCCCACATTTCAAAAAATCATCAGGTGGCGGTTTAAACCCCACCTTCCAACAATCATGTGGCGGTTCACGCCCCACATTTCAAAAAATCATCATGTGGCGGTTTAAACCCCACCTTCCAACAATCATGTGGCGGTTCACGCCCCACATTTCAAAAAATCATCATGTGGCGGTTTAAACCCCACCTTTCAACAATCATGTGGCGGTTCACGCCCCACATTTCAAAAATCATCATGTGGCGGTGTAGACCCCACCTTTCAAAAATCGTGTGGCGGTTCACAACCCCATTTTCGTCAAAATTTCTAAATTTCAGCTTATTCTGAATTTAGGCACTACTGATTAGTTTCTTTTTCTTTCCTACTTACAGGACAAAGGTATGAAGGGGAGTTGTGCCACGAGACTTGTCAACTTGGGGGCAATCGAGTGAAGTGACGACCCGAAGAAGTCATTGGAAAAATGTCCAAGCTCATTTTTCAGGGAAGTCGCCCTTTCACAATTCAGCAGTGATGTTTTTACAGTTTACATTTCTGCAATTTTGCGTTTGAGGTGCAATGAAGATTTGCAAACTTGGGGGAGACGAGCAAGTGAAGCGACCACCAAAGGAAGGTGTTGAAAAATGTCCAAGCTCATTTTTTAAGGGAGTTGTCCTTTGTGTTTACAAGTTCTGCTTTCGCAATTTACGCTTCTGTGATTTGTGTTTTCACAATTTTCACTTTTGTAATTTTACGTCTCAGGTGCAATGAAGATTTGTCAACTTGGGGGCAAGCAGATGAAGTGACGACCAGAAAGAAGGCGTTGGAAAAATGTCCAAGCTCATTTTTCAGGGAAGTCGTCCCTTCACACTCTTGTAATTTAGTCTTCGCTATTTACATTTCTGCAATTTTACATTTCAAGTGCTACAAGAAGACTTGTTAACTTGGGGGCAAGTAAATGAAGTGACGAACAAAAGAAGGTGTCGAAAGATGTCCAAGCTCATCTTTCAGGGAAGTTATCCTTTTACATTTTTGCAATTTCCGTTTCCGCAATTTACATTTCTGTAATTTAGGGTTGTTGCATTTTACATTTTTTGCAATTGTAAATTCCCGCTATCTGCATTGTTGCAAGAGTGCAGGCGTATTGTTGGCTAAAACCCTTAGTTCTCACCAAATTTTCTCTTTACACATTTGCAACTTGGGCTAAAAAGAATGAAAACAGACACAACCCACGCTTTTGAACATTAAAATCAAGCACGTCCATCATTTTGTAACTTGTGCGTTCATTAGAAATTATATAAATATACATGATTTTGTCTGTTAACTCTTATATCCATGACATGTTTAGATGTAAGCTGTCACAAAACATATCCCTGTGAGTATTTCGGGCCTTCGCGCCTTATTTCCTTCCATGAGTGTAAATGCTAAACTAGGTGCTAGTTAGATTTGCATAATATCCAGGGTACATGGACAATCAGACATGGGATAACGGTAAGATGACATTGGACTTTGCTTTGCTCTTCTTCCACATTTTCATTTTTAACATTTTTCCCTCAAAACACATATTCTGTACACCATGTACAACTCTAACAAACACTCAAAAGCCTTTCAACCAAGTGAGTTAGTGCTTGACTGGGACCGCTAAGTTGAAGATACACATCAGGCAAGGGAATGACAAGGAAGCCCTTGGGGAATCATTGACCAAACAACGTCGAAAGAATGTCAAAATAAACCAAGACTTGGAGGTTTCTACCAAAGGTAGAAAAGATGTTAGACCAAATAAAGATTGTACTTGCTTTGTTGTGTACCAAAAAAAAAAAAAAAAATACACTGCTGCTAGTTTTTAATTTCTATTTGCATGAGTAAAATTTAAATTTTCTTGTGTGCTGGTCTCTCACCATGCCCTCCTGGATTGCATGATGTTGGTGGTTCGGCACCATCATCCCTATTTGGAGAAACTTCCGGTCGGTTGTGTGCTAACTCCTTATTTTTGGACCGATCATAGCATCCTTGGTGAGAGATCCTGTCTGCATGTGCCTCCTGTTTGAAATGGGAATGTGGAAAGAAGCAAACTCATGAAGAAAAAAAAAAAAAAAAGAAAAAGAAAGAAAAAAAGAAAACAAAAGAGAAAAGAAAAAAAAAAAAAAAAGAGGAAAAAGAGAAAAAGAAAAAAAGAAAAAAAAAGAGGGGAGAAAAGAAAAAAATAAAAGGAGGTATAAGAGGCCGAAGGCCTAAATAAAAGAAAGATGTTGGAGGAACATGGAGAAGAGGAAAAGATTGGCGGTGTTCTTTAATTTCGTTGTTTGTGTTTTTATTGCATGAGTGTCGCAGCTAGTGTTTAGATTGAGTCGAAGGAAGAAAAGACAGAAGTGTTCAAATAAAAAAGTATAATCCAAAGAACACAATCAATAAAACAACAATAGCAAGTACAAAACAAAAATGGTCAAGCATCAACGACCAAATGATCTCAAAGTGATCAAACATGAACAGTAAAATGATCTTCAAAGGAAAAGAGATCAGTCCATGTAAGTATCATAGAACTTGGGCTTGGTGTCCTCCAAACAATCAAGAAGAAACCTCTCCAACAAAGACTCAAGGATTGGTGCACTTTGTTCCTCGTCACAATCAGTCGTAGAGCACAAACTCATTAAAACCTCATCACAAAATAAAAACACAACACTTTCTAATACAAATTCCTCTTTCTTTCTCCCTCGCAAAGTCCTTTCGATTATTAGTAGACCCATGCATGTGCATCTTCATTTTGAAGTCTATTCACTCGGATTGACATTGCAAATTTAATTTTTGTGCTATGTTTATTGTATTTGTAAGAGTGTAAATACATAGCCTTGTTTTCGGAGCGTGAGCGCAAACACTAATATCTTGTGAGGACTGCTTACAGCTGCATGTCATGGGAAAGTCTTGTTCTTGAGGTTGTTATTTCTTGAACAAGACGCAAATGTTATCTGGACTTGTATCAACCATGTTTATATAACGAGAATTTGAACGAACATTCTTTCAAAGAGGTGGACTTGAATTGATTTTCTTAAACAAAGAAAGCATTTTCATTCCAAACAAAAAGCTTGGGGAGGGAGCCTTGGGTTAATGAAGGAATAGTTGATGTTTCTCACATTATCAATCGCTCTCTTTGTTTCTATTTGTTGCTGCTTCGTGTTTGCCTCCTTCCTATGTGTAGGATACAGATACGCTTTGATGGAATCACATCTACCAGGGGTCTTCGATCACAACATCGTTGTAAAGCCCTCATCATCTTGGATTTTTGTTAAAAATCCAATCAACACATCGAATGGAGGATGTTACCACTCCACAAAAGGGGTCTTCGATCACAACATCGTTGTAAAGCCCTCATCATCTTGGATTTTTGTTAAAAATCCAATCAACACATCGAATGGAGGATGTTACCACTCCACAAAAGGGGTCTTCGATCACAACATCGTTGTAAAGCCCTCATCATCTTGGATTTTTGTTAAAAATCCAATCAACACATCGAATGGAGGATGTTACCACTCCACAAAATGGGTCTTCGATCACAACATCGTTGTAAAGCCCTCGTCTCTTTGGATTTTCATTAAAATCTAATCAAACAAATCAAAAGTAGACAAATGTCCGAGGTGACTATCTTCCTCAAATATCCGAGGTGACTATCTTCCTCAAATGTCCGAGGTGACTATCTTCCTCAAAACAACGCAGTGGCTTCCAACCACTCGACAACGCAGTGGCTTCCAACCACTCAAAACGCAGTGGCTTCCAACCACTCGACAACGCAGTGGCTTCCAACCACTCGACAAAGCAGTGGCTTCCAATCACTCGACAATGCAGTGGCTTCCAACCACTCACTCATCTATCACAACGCAGTGGCTTCCAACCACTCACCAACGCAGTGGCTTCCAACCACTCACCAATGCAGCGGCTTCCAACCACTCTTCAACTCAGTTCATACGGTGGCTTCCAACCACTCTTAATTTCAGTTCATACGGTAAGGTCAAGGTAAGACTTGCTTTTCCTTTACACCATCTTTTAAAATGTTGCGATTGGTCACGTCCCCGCATCTTGTCATTTAAAAGTTGTGATTGGTCACGTCCCCACATCTTGTCTGTTTAGTGTTGTGATAGGTCACGTCCTCACATACACCTTGTCTATCTATATAACTCCTCCTTGAGTGACTACATTTCAGCATCGTCCGTGACTGCGATAGCCTCGCCCGGATATCTTTACATTTTCAGTATCGTCCGTGACTGCGATAGCCTCGCCCGGATATCTTTACCTTTCAGCATCGTCCGTGACTGCGATAGCCTCGCCCAGATATCTTTACATTTTCAGCACCGTCCGTGACTGCGATAGCCTCGCCCGGATACATTTACATTTTCAGCATCGTCCGTGACTGCGATAGCCTCGCCCGGATATCTTTACCTTTCAGCATCGTCCGTGACTGCGATAGCCTCGCCCGGATACATTTACATTTTCAGCATCGTCCGTGACTGCGATAGCCTCGCCCGGACACACACACACCTCACGAATGCGGTGGCTTCCGACCACTCACCAATACAGTGGCTTTCAACCACTCCCCATGTCATCCTCACTATTAGAGACATTTCCCTCAAAGGTACGTTGCTGTCAATCAATATCAGACCAAAGGTACGATGCTTTGAACTCAAGGTAAGTTCCTAACACTCATTTAAATTTCTGTCAACATATGGACTGCGGTGGCACATCCCCGCCGATTACGTATTTAAATTTCTGTCAACGTATGGACTGCGGTGGCACATCCCTGACGATTACGTATTTAAATTTCTGTCATTTAAATTTCTGTCAAACGTATGGACTGCGGTGGCACATCCCCGACGAGTACGTATTTAAATTTTTGTCAAACGTATGGACTGCGGTGGCACATCCCCGACAATTACGTATTTAAATTTCTGTCAAACGTATGGACTGCGGTGGCACATCCCCGACGATTACGCATTTAAATTTCTGTCATTTAAATTTCTGTCAAACGTATGGACTACGGTGGCACATCCCCGACGAGTACGTATTTAAATTTCTGTCATTTAAATTTCTGTCAAACGTATGGACTGCGGTGGCACATCCCCGACGATTACGTATTTAAATTTCTGTCAAACGTATGGACTGCGGTGGCACATCCCCGACGAGTACGTATTTAAATTTCTGTCATTTAAATTTCTGTCAAATGTATGGACTGCGGTGGCACATCCCCGACGATTACGTATTTAAATTTCTGTCATTTAAATTTCTGTCAAACGTATGGACTGCGGTGGCACATCCCCGACGAGTACGTATTTAAATTTCTGTCATTTAAATTTCTGTCAAACGTATGGACTGCGGTGGCACATCCCCGACGATTACGTATTTAAATTTCTGTCATTTAAATTTCTGTCAAACGTATGGACTGCGGTGGCACATCCCCGACGAGTACGTATTTAAATTTCTGTCATTTAAATTTCTGTCAAACGTATGGACTGCGGTGGCACATCGCCGACGAGTACGTATTTAAATTTCTGTCATTTAAATTTCTGTCAAACGTATGGACTGCGGTGGCACATCCCCGACGAGTACGTATTTAAATTTCTGTCAAACGTATGGACTGCGGTGGAACATCCCCGACGATTACGTATTTAAATTTCTGTCATTTAAATTTCTGTCAAACGTATGGATTGCGGTGGCACATCCCCGACGATTACGTATTTAAATTTCTGTCATTTAAATTTCTGTCAAACGTATGGACTGTGATGACACATCCTCGCCGATTACGTATTTAAATTTCTGTCGAACGTATGGACTGCGAAGGCACATCCTCGCCCTACGTCATTTAAATCTCTGTCAAATTGTATGGACTGCGAGTGTACATCCTCGCCCTGCAGCATTTACAATTTTAAGGCTCACGTTTCATTCTTTTTCAACAGGTTGCGGTGCAATCCGGACGTGGTAAGTACTCAGGACGACCATCTTTACTGCTCATCAAAAATTTCAGTTACACTGTATTTTTGATTAGACAGTAAAGAGGGGGCAACTGTTGCTACCCGATTTTGGATTTTTCTCGTCACTATTGCATTTTACAGTATTTAATAGCCCGTTTACGTCTAATTTCAATCAATTTTGATCAGAGACCATTTGTTTTAATATTTCGTGTCATTTCGCGACTTTTAAATTTTTTCGTATTTTTCTCTTATTTGCGACTAAATTGTATTTTTTGTTTGCGTCGACGCATATACGTATTCTTACGTTTTTGCCGTTTTATAGCTCGTCTGGATCAAATTTCTATCGATTCTTGGTCCTAAATTAGTTGTTTAACTTTTCATGTCATTTCGTGCCATTTAAATTTTTTCGTATTTTTCGCTTATGTTCGACTAAAATTGTATTTTTTGTTTGCGTCGACGCATTTACGTATTTTTACATTTTTGCTGTTTTATAGCTCGTCTGGATCAAATTTCTGTCGATTCTTGGTCCTAAATTAGTTGTTTAATTTTTCTAGTCATTTCGTGCTATTTAAATTTTTTCGTACTTTTAACTGTCTTTTCGCGAACTTCTTTCGGTCTCGAGTAAGTTTCCCGGGACCGAGTGTAGAACGCCTTTTTTCTTTATTTTATAATTACGTGTTAATTTTCTATTTCATGACGCCTCGTTCAGTTTCGCTCAATTTTTGTCGTAAGGACATTTATTTTGCGCACGAACGTTTTGTCATTTCCGAATAAAAAAATAAATACGTTAAATCAGCTTTCGCATTTTTTCACTGTATATTACTTTTCTCGTCTTATTTTTCTGCATTTTGTTGTACCTTCGGCTCGGATTTATTTTCACTTTCGTGTGCCCCCGCTCGTACCAAAATATCCCGTTCGAGCGGGAATTAATTCAATTAATGCATGTTTTGTTTTCCTTCGTGGTGATTGGTTCTCCATCAGCCTGGCAGACACGAATTAGCTTGGTTCCCTTGATATTATTTTCAATTGATTGACCACAGACACAGGGCACAAAGCTTGGAGGACCACGCTGGATTGCTTGCTTTCCTCTCCACTCCGGTCGGCCTTATCACTCCAGCTCGCCGACGATTGTTGACAAAGCAAAACATAACCGACTCCAAATCTCAACCCTATAAATAAAGGCACTTCAAGCAACGCGCGGGGGGGGGGTGGGGGGGGGACGGAAAATTCAAGCTTTAGTCCCCATTTTATTCAAGCTCTCTCCCTCTGTTTTGATTTCCATTAATTGCTTGCGTTTCAATTGATTTAATTACTTGCCTTCCATTAATTAATTCGCTTGCTGTCTTTAACCAGTTTTCTTGCTGTTTGGATAGGCACCAAAATCTCCTCTTAATCACCATTTCTTGCTCATCCTTCTTGGTCCAAAACTCTCCTGGAGAGGTGAACTCTCTCTCTCTCTAAACTCTCTTTAATTTTTGTTTTTGCATGTAGTGTGGAAATAAATTACTATAACTTGCCTCATATGCTTAGTTCACTTGCTAATTAAACTTCCCTTACTTGAATTTGATTGTATAACCTCTAGGCTAATTAATAGCCATATATGCATATTTAAGCTCTCTCTCTCTAAACTCTCTTTAATTTTCGTTTTCTTCCTTAATGCATGAATGAATTGCTCAAACTTGGTCCAAATGCTTAGTTTTTATGCCAATTTCATTTCCCTTGTCTCAATTTAATTGCTTACTTGCTCTAGCTAATTAATAGTTATATATGCACATTAATTAGCTTATTTTTGCTTGTTAAAATTGGCCACTGTTTTGTTTAAATTTTTTGCTGTTTTCATGAATTTGATCTGCTAGCATGCTGTTGTGTGGATTGAGCCGGTTTTGGGAGTATAAAATCATGTTTTAATTTTTCATGCTTAAATGGCCACTGTTGGTTAATGGAAGAAGGAGAAAGGAAGAAGAAAGGGGTTAGGCGGGAAAGAGAGGAGAGAAGAAAGGTGGTGGGCTTGGCCTGGTTTTTTTATTAAATTTTAGGGTTGGATTAATTCCAAGCCCATTTTTTTTATACCCAAAAATCTAAATGCGGGACCATTTAATTATCGTTAATTCGTATGAAACATTCGTATGCTTTTCAATGCCATGCTTTGCTTAATTAAATGTTTGCATGATTTAAATATTTTGTTTATGTCATACTTTATTTAATTAAGTGCTTACATGATAATTAATTTTTTCATGCCATGTTTATTTAATTAAATGCTTGCATGCTTTAATTAATTTGTTTATGTCATGCTTTATCTAATTAAATGCTTGCATACTTTAATTAATTTGTATATTCCAAGTTTATCTAATTAATTGCCTATTTGTTGAAATTAAATAAATATTTGCATGTGTTTTATTATTTATTATTTTTCGAACTATCGCTAATACTTTTCACTTTGTAGGCTAAAAATTCAAGTCTTTACTCACAAGGATTTATTTTAGTTGACTTGTTGTAATAATTAGCTATATTAATTATTCCGACCTCCAATTTGTAAATAATCCGATAAGTAGTTTTATATCAACTGTTGGTTTGTAATAACTATTTAAGTAATTATTTTAATTATGGTTTGTAATAATTAAATAGATAATTAGTTAAAAAATCATGTATGTTTGTATACCTAAAGTATTTATGTCAATTGTCGTTAATCATGGTTTTGAAGAGATGGATCGTTCGGGGTTCGTCTAAAAGGTAAGATTACCTTAAACGTTTCCGTGTATGTTCACATAAAGGTCCAAAGCCTTAATCTTATCGTATGCATGACCACTTAGGAAGCGCTAAAACCACCAAATGATATGCATGACATATAGAACTGCTATCAAATAAAATCAATCTCACATGCTTACGTGTTTATATCACTTGCGTTTTTATACCATGAGATTAAATGCCTTTCTTGTTATGTGATATGCATGATGGCTCCAAAGGCCATGTTAACCTACGTGCATTCATAAAAATGTACATTGTTAGTTTCAGCCATGATAGATCACGTAGTAACTAAGTCATGCATGGCCCAATGAAAAAGGTGAGCGTCCGCTCTAGCATCGAGACAAAATGGTAACCCCATCCCTCGAACCCCAACGGAAATAACATGACCCAAATGCTAAGATGTAACGTCACCTTAGAGGGCCAAATTACATGTTCAAATCCTTTCAAAAACACCTCGTATACCGGTAACCTTTTTAGGATGTGACTTGGGTGCCTAACACCTTCCCAAGTCCATAATACGACCTCGAACCATCGTTCTTTGGTTTAGACCATTGTGCCTTAGTTTGTTTATTTTTTAGGTCATCGATTAGGTTCCCTAAACCTTACAAAATTAGGGTGGCGACTTCATTTTGCATGATGTTAAGACGAGTCCAACGCTTGTCTATCATTATGGCTCGTCCCGATCCTAAACTCGTTTTCAACGAAAAAGGAGGTGCGACAGCACCTGAGATGTAAAATTGCAAAAGTGAAAATTGTGAAAACACAAATCTCAGAAGCGTAAATTGCGAAAGCGGAACTTGTAAACACAAAGGACAACTCCCTTGAAAAATGAGTTTGGACATTTTTCAACGCCTTCCTTTGGTTGTCGCTTCACTTGCTCGTCTCCCCCAAGTTCACAAGTCTTGTCGAACGGAAGTAGAGGTGTGAACTGCCGCGACCAAATTTAGTTGTAGACGTTTCTGACGGTTCCATCATAGTGTCTTGAAGAATAGCCATTAAGTTCTTGAATAGTGTTCTAGACGAGGATGGCTTCTTCATCGCCCTTGCTCGTGTGTATGGATAGAGTGTTACATGCTAAACCATGTATGAAAGCACATCTCTATTCGTTATGCGCCTGCAAAACTTAACACTTGATTAGTGGGGTTAGTCTAACTGCCAGTTCTGCGACTCTAACTACTCCCAGGTGCCGCCGACACCACACTTCCTTTATTTAACTTAAAAGATTTGATACGCAAATTTTTCAAGAAGAGAAAGCTCTCATTTTATTGATTCAGAATAAACATTAAGCAGATTGGTCAAGAAGAACCCTATGCCCTTTTAGTCGACGAGGTGCGGTCTACAGATTCCTACGCGAAATACATCCTGACAGCATCCGTGTTCACAGGTCTTAGTAGATCATCCCCATCCATTCTGGCGAGCATTAGAGCTCCACCCGAGAAGGCGCTCTTGACAACATATGGACCTTCATATTTAGGGGCCCACTTTCCTTGACTCTCCTCCTGGTGTGGAAGAATTTTCTTTAACACTAAGTCCCCGATCTTGAACTCTCGCGGCCGCACTTTCTTGGGTGATCCGCGTATACTTGGCACTTATGGCATTTCCGGAAATAATCAATGCAATCTCTTTCGATGGTGAGCCAAAAATAACCTTGCCTCATGATTTGCCTAGCCATCATATGTCCACTAGCATACGTGGAGCAAACCCCTTCGTGAATTTCGGTCATAATTTTCTTAGCTTCGAGAACAGTAACGCAACGAAGCAAGGCCCCATCTGCCCTTCTCTTGTACAACACCTCGCCGTCGAGATAGAAGTCCAAAGCCAGTCGTTGAAGGGTTTTCTTGACCCCCTGGCTTGCCCGTAGTGGATACTCTCGAGTCTTGATAAATCGCATTAAATCGTAGAACCACGGGTTCCCGTCGGGTTCACTTTCCAACGTGGCACAGCATGCCGGTGTTTCCTTCACTTCCACCCTCAATGGTTGAATTATTACCCCACATTCTAATTTAAACATTGAGGCCAAAGTGGCCAATGCATCCGCGAAGCGGTTCTTATCCTGATCAATTCGATCGAACTTGGTCTCTTCAAACTCCCCCATGAGTTGAGTGAGCAACCTTTGATAAGGTATTAATTTGGAATCTCGGGTTTGCCACAAATCTTGAGCTTGATAGATGACAAGGGCCGAGTCTCCGAAAATTTTCAATTTCTTCACCTTCAGGTCAATTGCTGCCATCAAGCCGCTAACACATGCCTCATATTCGGCGACATTGTTGGTACACGGAAAATTCAATTTGCATGCCACGGGGAATTGCCGACCATCTGGGGCTATGACTACCGCACCTACCCCTTTTCCTGAGAGGTTTACAGCGCCATCAAAGAACATGGTCCACCAATCATCCCCTTCTAAATCTTCCGTGATCTCCTCGTTGATTACCATGATATCCTCGTCGGGGAAGTCAAACTTCAGAGGCTCGTAATCATCCATAGCATTATCGGTTAAGTGGTCGGCGAGTGCACTAGCCTTGACCGCTTTTCGTGTCACGTATATGATCTCGTATTCGGCCAACAAGACTTGTCATCTACAAATCCGACTTGATAAGTATGGCTTCTCAAAGATGTATTTCAATGGGTCCATGCGAGAAATTAGCCACGTCGTGTGATATAACATGTACTGTCTGAGTCTTCGGGCACTCCATGCTAAAGCACAACAGGTTCGTTCCAAAGCAGAATAACGCATCTCGCATTCGTTAAACTTCTTACTCAAGTAGTAAATGGCTTGCTCGCGTCTTCCGGAGTCATCGTGTTGTCCTAAGACACACCCCATGGCACTGGTCGTGACTGTTAAATAGATGAACAAGTGGCGTCCTAGTGTAGGAGGGACCAACACATGTGGATTTTGTAGATACATCTTGATCTTTTCGAAGGCCCTCTGGCAATCTTCATCCCATTCGGCTTCTCTATTTTTTCTCAACATTTTGAACATTGGCTCACAAGTGAGCGTCAGTTGGCTGATAAAGCGGGCGATGTAGTTAATGCGCCCTAAGAAGCTCCGTACCTCTTTTTCCGTCCTGGGCGAAGGCAACTCTTGAATGGCTTTCACCTTATCCGGGTCTACTTCGATGCCTCTGCTGCTGACAATGAACCCGAGCAATTTTTCGGATGTTACTCCGAAGGTACACTTGGCGGGGTTCAAGCGTAAACGAAATCGTCGTAATCTTTCGAAAACCTTCTTTAGGATGTCTACATGATCTTGTTCTCCGCGAGACTTGGCAATCATATCATCGACATAAATTTCGACCTCTTTATGCATCATGTCATGAAAAAGAGTGACAGCGGCGCGTTGGTAAGTGGCACCCGCATTTTTTAATCCAAAAGGCATCACTTTGTAGCAAAAGGTTCCCCAAGGCGTGATGAAGGTTGTCTTCTCACTATCTTCGGGTGCCATCTTGATCTGATTGTATCCTGAAAACCCATCCATGAAGGAGAACATGTCGCTGTGAGCGACGCTGTCCACTAGGATATCAATATGAGGGAGTGGGAAGTCATCTTTGGGGATGGCTCGATTGAGGTCTCTAAAGTCCACACACATGCGGACCTTTCCATCCTTCTTTGGCACGGGCACGATATTGGCGACCCATTCTGGATATTCAGAGACCATTAGGAAACCCGCCTCTAGTTGCTTGGTGACTTCCTCTTTTATTTTTAAAAGGAGATCTGGATGCATTCTTCGAAGTTTTTGCTTTATGGGTTTGAATTCGGGATTCAATGGTATGTGGTGTTCGACTATTCTAGGATCGAGACCAGGCATATCCTCGTAGGACCAAGCGAATATGTCCGAGTATTCCTTGAGGAGGGAGATCATCCTTTCCTTCTGAGTAGAGTTTAAAGTCGTTCCGATCTTGACAATTTTTGGACTTTCTTCCATTGCCCCCAAGTTTATTTCTTCCAACTCCTCCTGATGAGGAATTATTTCTCTCTCTGAACTTTCTACTAAACGGGCTAACTCACGAGGAACCTCACTTTCATCCTCGGTTGCGGCAAAAATTTCTTCATCGGTAAAGACATAGGGTATCCAGACTAATTGTGTTAACATTCGTCCTGAAAAAAATAAAATGCGAACAATAAAAGACATTTGGAAAAAGGTTAAATATATTTATTTGATTTTAAACCGAAGGGGAACGCGAGTTCCTTAAAAGGCGACAGAATATACATACACATAGTTTTGTTTTATTTATATTATTTTAAACCGAAGGGGAGCGCGAGTTCCTAATAAAGACGACAAAACATGCATATATTTACACAGATATTAGGAAGCGTGATGGCGGTCCAGTTGCGCACGGGCCCCCCAGACTTCTTCACGAAAATAGCCGGGTCTTGAGACGGTGCTTCTTCTCCGATTGTGCAAACATGGAAATCCGGAGCCAAACCGGCCGTGGTAGAATCAGAGTTGACAATTTCAGCCGCAAAAGGGAAAGTGATCCGGATGTGCGGGATACTCATGCCATAAAAAGGCGTAGGACGCCCGAAGAGCTTGGCTAGGTGCTTTTCTTTATTTTCTTTGGAGGCCCTTACGAGATCGGCTTTAGTTGGTTGATACCCCAACCCAAAGCGGTCCTCAAACTTCTTAGGAGGCGTTAAGCCCTTTGCTCCCTGCAGCATGGCTCCTAACCTCTTTCCTAACTGAGAGCTGTCCTTCGACATCACATGGGTAACTATCATGGCCTCCTTGGGAGTTTGGGCTTTGATGATGGGTGATCCCTCCTCTATCCATTCCGCGTTAACTATCTCAAAAGCTTGGAATGAGCTCTCCATGGCTTCGGTAGCCTCGATGTAAGGCACGGATGAGTGCTTCGCTAGAATCAGAGCCTCCTCTGCTTTTATGGTAATGAGGACGCCATCCTTTACATACTTAAGGCATTGATGTAAAGATGAGGGAACAGCACCTGCGGAATGGATCCAAGGTCGCCCTAAAAGCATGCTGTAGGCGGGCTCGATTTCCATGATTTGGAACGTCAAAGTGAAAGTATGGGGTCCTATTACCATATCCAAATCAAGGCTCCCGATGATCTCTCGGATGGTTCCGTCGAATGCTCTGGCCATCAATCCACTTGGCTTCAGAAGAGCCATGTCTATTGGCAATTGTGCGAGGACATGCTTGGGCATGACATTCAGTGCGGACCCATTATCAATTAACGCCTTGGCTATAACATGGCCCTTACATTCCACTGTTATGTAAAGGGCCTTGTTATGATTCGTCCCCTCAGGGTCAATTTCCTCTTCAGAGAAGGTGATGGAACTTAGAGCTTGGATTCTCCCTACAAGGTTTCCCACTCCTTCCACGGTAATGTCTTTAGTCACGAAAGCCTCATTCAAGACTTTCAAAAGGGATCGACGATGAGGTTCCGAAGTGAGGATCAGTTCCATTATGGAGATACGAGCTGGAGTCTTCTTTAATTGTTCAATGACATTGAACTCGCTTCTTTTCATGATTTTCAGGAATTCAGTCGCATCCTCTTCGGTCACAGGCTCATTCCCCCCTTGCTCTTTTTCCACCATTTCCTCGGGAATCAATGGGACATTCCCTTTGGCCAACCTTTGCTTCTCGACTTCTTCTGAAGTGTAGCATCTCCCGGTACGATTCATGCCCCCAATATTAAAGGTTTCGGCTACTGGTGTAGCAAAAGGTGGAGTGGCGACGACCGTGTACCCGTAGTCAAATGGGACGGCGTGCAAGTCTTGGCTAGGAGTGTTCTGAGCAAACTTGAAGACTAGCTTGAAGGGTGCCGCGACGGGTGCCTCAGCTTGAGCTATACACTTGAAGGTATATGGGGTGGGAGGTCCATCTCCCACGACACTGATTTCTTCTACTTCTGGGGTTTTCCTCCCAACTTGAATAACCCCAAAACTCACAAGTTGTTTCACTTTTTCTGCAAAAAGACCGCAATCCTGGATTCCATGGTCTCTTGCTTGATGACAAAATAAACAAACACTCAAACCCTCCTGTGAGTGCGGGATGTAACCACATTCGACTAGTGTGGCGAAGAGTCTTTCCCGAGGTAACTCCAGAATGAGAGGGAAGGGATCCTCAACCTTTTCCAAGGAGACAACGCTCACCCCTCCACTTCCTTGGGCGTGATTTGGGAGGGGATTGGTAGTGATGTTAGGCCCTTTGGCCGCCCCTTCGAAGGAGACCCATCCACTTTTGATCAGTTGTTGTACCTTCACCTTGAAGGCATAGCAATTATCCAATGTGTGACCTGGAGCCCCTGCATGGTACTCGCACTTGGCGCTGGGGTCATACCACTTGGGATAAGGAGGTAAGACAGGTTGTGCGGGAATTGGCACAATTTGCCCAGCGGCTAAGAGGTGTTTGTAAATTTCCCTTGCGGGAAGAGGAAGAGATGGTGGTGGTCCCTGCTGGTAACGGTTAGTTTGGGTTGTTTGGTTGCCAGGGTTCTTTGGTGGGTTATATGGTCTAGGTTGTGCGGGTTGTGGCATTTGTGGTGGGGGATAGTGATAAGGTGGAAGTTGAGCGGGGTATTGCGGAGCCACATTAGCAATGGGCATTGGTGGAGGGAAAAATGGTGGTTGATATGGTGAGGGCGCATGGTATGGTGGTGGTGTAAATGGTTGTCGATAGTTGGGCTGTTGAGATACAAAACCGACCTCCTTTTTCACTTGAGGCACTTTCTTGGGTGTTGCTTTAGAAGTGACTATTCTTCCTATCTTGATCCCTTGTTCAACTCTTTTTGCTATCAGGACCATGTCAGAAAAGTTGTTCGACGGATTAGAGATGAGGTATGTGTAGTAAGGGGCTTTGAAGGTATTCACAAAGATGGCTATGAGCTCTTTGTCACTTAGTGGCGGGGAGATCCTAGCCGCTAGTTCCCTCCATCTCTGCCCGTAGGTTTTCACAGTTTCCCCAACTTTCTTTTCTAAATCCTGAAGGTCGGAGCGGTCTGGTGCCACCTCCATGTTGAACTTGTATTGCTTGAAAAAAGCATCAGATAGATCCCTCCAGGTCTTAATCTTAACTCGGTCCAAACCCATGTACCACGTCAAAGCATGCTTGGCCAAACTTTCTCTGAACAGGTGGATCAGAAGAGGCTCATTGTGTATCATTTCGGCCATCTTATTGCAATAAGCCTTAATATGAGTCTTTGGGCACTCAACCCCAGTGTACTTTTCGAAATCCGGAACTTTGTACTTAGGAGGCATCACAATCCCTGGGACCATGCACATGTCCGTCGGGCCCGTAGGGTCAAAAGGGTCTGTTCCTTCAACGGCTCTAAGCCTTTCCTCTAGCAGGTTCATTCTATCCATACTCGGTCTCTCCCTGGCAACCATGCTAGGGCCAAGGGGTAGCAGGGGTTCGGATGCGAACGGTGGTTGCGTCGGATCAACAAAAGAAGGACGAATTCCCGTAGGATCGGGGATCATGCCTTGGTTGTAGTGGCTCTGGGGAGAGAAACGGCTTTGGGATTCCTGATGAATCTGAGTTTTACCAGGGTCTGAAGTGAAGTTGACTGAGGAATGCTGCAGAACTGCAGTAGTTCCTTCACTCGCGTTGGCTACAGGGTTTACGGTACTAGGTCCAGCGGATGGACCAGTCCACTTCCATTGACCGGTAGGCATCATAACAAATGATTGGGGTCCCGTGGGTCCAGCGATAGCGGATGAAGAGAGTCCCATCATCTGAGTAGGATCAAAACCGGGTGGGAACTCTAGGGTGGCTTCATCTCGCTCTTTTTCAGCCTGAGCGACCCTCTCTGTAGTAACCCTGACTTGATCTTCCAACTCTGCTATTCTAGAAGCCAATATCTCTTCTGCCTTCGCTTGTTCAGCCATTTTTCGTGCTTGAAGTCTAGTCACGAGGGGCCTAGGGGGAGTAGTTTTTCTTTGAGGAGCTATTATTGCCTGAAAAATAAACAAAACAAAAACGATAAGCATAATTGTTTACATGCGTATGACATGCAATCCGCGGTCCCCATGCTACTTTGCTCAATCTTCCGGCCACTCTTGTTAGCCCAAGGGGTACTTTGAACCTATTTTGATGATGTAATGACACATAAATTAATTAGATTGCTAATTCAATTTTAAGTGAGAGTGTAATTTCAGTTTGCGATCAAGACTTCAAATGAGCAACAATTCAATAAATCGCGAACGTGAAGATCAAGTGTTTGAACTTAATTTATGTAAGTATGATTCAATCTAACACTTGATTTATGTTCATTATACCTCAAGAAATATTTTCCAAAAGGTTTTGTGCGAAGACAAGTTTTAGAACTCGAGATATGGAATGATTTGTTCCTGGCGGCATACCGCCTGGAAGGAGTGGTGTCTGGCGGCATACCGCTAGACTCGGCGAATTTAATTGTTTCCGAAGCGAAGCTAGCGGCATACCGCCCCAGAGGTTTCATTTCTGACGGCATGCCGCCAGAGCCCAGGAAGACGCGCCAACAGCTATTTTCTCCACTTCCAACGGCTAGTTTTGAGCCCATACTCCCTTGTCCGAGCTTCTACACCTTCCTACCTATATATACTCATCCCATATGAGTTTAAACATAACAAGAAAGAAGGAGAAAGCTCTTATACACATCAAAACACAAAATCAGATTTACAAACCCAAAGATTCAACATTCTCATTTATGCAAGCTTCTCTTCAAGGAATTCAAATATTCTTGCATACAATTCTGGGTTTCTTTGGCTTTCTTCTTGAGGTAACTTTGAACATTTATTGGTGTTGATTTGCAATCATTTACTTATCTATTTTGTACACCAATTTGTTTGTTGCAATTACATTGATTTTAATTGTGAAGGTTTGAAAAGTGTACCTAACACTTTTGGGTTAAGGGTAGTGTTCTCATCCCATTGAAAGAGAACTTAGGTTTGTGGTTGAGCCTTGTGAAAACCATTGGTTGTAGTTGAGCCTTTGAAAACTACTTGATAGGTTGTGGTTGAGCCTAGGAAAACCATAGGTTGTAGTTGAGCCGTCAAAAACTACTTGTAAGGTTGTTGGTGAACCGGGTAAAACCAATTGTAAGGGTTGTGAGCTGCACCTATAAAAGCTCAAGTGAATAGCAAGGATTGCATTCGAAAATCCTAAGAGGAGGACTCTTAGGTAGTGGAGTACAATTCAGTTGTGAATTGGAACCACTATACATATTGTGTTTGCTATTCTACTCTTATCTTGTGCAGATTTTTGAAGAGCCTATTCACCCCCCCTCTAGGCCATTTATTGATTTATCAATTGGTAGCGGAGCAAGGTCACTTGGAACAAGGTTCAGCAACCTCAAGTGAAAGATTCAAATGGATAGAGGAGGTATTTCCAGCACTCAAGATAGAGGAGCTCTCAATCAACCACCTTACCTTGATGGCAACAATTATCTTCATTGGAAGATTAAGATGAAGACCTTCATTACTTCCCTCAATTGTGAAATGTGGGATTGCGTTGAGAAAGGCTTTGTGGCTCCAACTGAACCTTCCGGTATAGATGGAAGCACAAGGATTCTTGATTTTGAAAGATGGAGTAATGCACAGAAGACAAGGAAAACCATGGAAGCTAAAGCCATGTATGCTCTTCAAGTTTCTATCTCTTTCGGTGAGTTCAATCGCATCAGCTCTTGCAAAACAGCAAAGCATATTTGGGATACTTTGGAGATGGCGCATGAGGGTACCGCTCAAGTTCGTGATCTCCGTTTGGATCAACTCAAAACTGAATATGAATTATTCAAGATGATGCAAGGAGAGTCTATCTATGATCTTAGCACAAGATTGCAAAATCTGTGCAGTGCCATGGATAATCTCGGATTGACTCAAAGCGATTCAGAAATGGTGAGGAAACTTCTAAGCATTCTTCCAAGCAAATGGGTAGCAATCAAGACCACCATCAAGCAAAAGGAAGTGAGGCCTTCATACACTCAACTTGTAAGCTCTCTCACAGCTTTTGAGCATGAGTTGGGCTTGTATAATTTGGAAGAAGGAAATACAAAAGAAAAGAAGACCATTGCCCTTGCAAGCAAGCTGATTGAAGAAGAAGATGATGAGACTATTGCTTTCTTCGCAAGAAAATTCCAAAAACAGTGGAAGAGTAACCCCAAGAAGAACAAATTTCAAGGTGAGTCTTCTAACCATTCTAAATTCAATTCTAATACTGATGTTGTGTGCTTTGAGTGTGACAAACCAGGACATATTAGAACGGATTGTCCTAGGCTCGAAAAGAAGAAGAGATATGAGAAGCACAGCTCAAAGACTAAGAAGGATGGAAAGAAACATCATAGGAGAGCATTTAAAGCAACCTCCACTTGGAGTGATGAGGATGGAACATCAAGTAATGATTCATCGGAATCCTCATCCGGAGATGAAGTAGCTAACTTGTGTCTTATGGCACAAAGTGATGATGAGGTAAGCTCTTGCAACTCGTCTATTGATGAACGTGATTATGATGAATTGCTTGAAGCTTTTAATGAACTAGTTGAATACTCCAAAAGTATTTCTAAGAAAAAGACTAGTCTTGCTAAGGAACTAGAAATCATTAAGAATGAGATTAGTAGACTAGAAGAGCTAAACAAAGATTTGACAAATAAAAATAAATTGCTTGATATTGCTTGTGGTAAGCTTAAAGAGGAAAATGGTAAATGTGAGCATTGTAAAGATTCTTCTAAAGAAATCTTTGTTTTAGAAGAAAAGGTTAAAACTCTTGAGAACACATTAGCCAAATACATGCAAAGTAATCATAGCCATTATCAATGCATGAATGATCAAAAGAATATTGGTAATATGCATGGCATTGGTTTTAAGTCCTCCACAAGCATGAACAATAGAAAAACTGTTTTTGTCAAAGCAAATTCTTCAAATGATCATGCTAGTTCATCTAGAACTCAAAACAAATCTTCATATGCTAGACCTATTTATAAATGTAGCTATTGCAGAAAATTTGGTCACCTATCTTACTATTGCTACATTCGAAGAGGATTTGTTAGTTGGAAACAAATTTGGGTACCAAAAGGTACATGTGCAAATGAGAAAGGACCCAAACATGTTTGGGTTCCTAGAACTAACTAATTTGTTTTTGTAGGAATGTCGGAAACCCAATGGAGCAAAATGGTATTTGGATAGCGGGTGTTCACGACATATGACGGGTGACAAGTCAAAATTCACTCATTTGGAAAAGAAAGACAAAGGAGGTGTGACGTTTGGCGATAACCAAAAACGCAAGGTTTTGGGCATCGGTAAAGTTGGTCACTCACCTTCTATTGAAAATGTGTTGTTTGTTCATGGCCTGAAATTTAATCTTTTGAGCATAAGTCAATTATGTGATAGAGAATTATTTGTTATTTTTACTTCTACTCATTGTGAAGTTAGGAACATACACACACAAGCACTTGTTTTTATTGGTAATAGAGTTGGGAATATTTACATGATTGACTTGAATGATATTTCTAATGTTGATCATATTTGTTTAAGTGCTTTAGTAGATAATCCTTCAATTTGGCATAGGAGGCTTGTTCATGTAGGAATGGACCATATTGCAAAGCTTTCTAGGAAGGAGCTAGTACGTGGATTACCTAAGCTGAAATTTGAGATGAAGGGTTTGTGTGATGCATGCCAATATGGAAAGCAAATCAAAAGCTCATTCAAATCCATAAAGACCGTATCCACTTCAAGGCCACTTCAACTTCTTCACCTTGACTTGTTTGGACCAATGAGGACAGCTAGTTTGGGTGGTAAGAAGTATTGTTTTGTGATTGTGGATGATTATTCTAGATTTACTTGGGTTTTATTTTTGTCTCATAAGCATGATGCATGTGATAACTTCAAAAGACTTTGCTATAAAATTCAAATTGAAAAAGGTTTCAAGATTTCCAAAATAAGAAGTGATCATGGTGGTGAATTTGAAAATAGCATGTTTCAAGATTTTTGCAATGAAAATGGTATTGATCATAATTTTTCATGTCCTCGAACTCCTCAACAAAATGGGGTAGTTGAGAGGAAAAATAGATCTTTGCAAGAAGCGGCTAGGACTCTTTTGAATGAACACTCTTTGCCAAAATATTTTTGGGCCGAAGCCGTTAGCACCGCATGCTATATTTTAAATCGTGTTCTAATTCGTCCTTTGTTGAATAAAACTTGTTATGAATTATGGCATGATAGAAAACCCACCATTGCACATCTTAGAGTTTTTGGTTGCAAATGTTTTGTTTTAAATATCAAAGACAACTTGGGAAAGTTTGATGCAAAGTCGGATGAAGGTATCTTTCTTGGTTATTCTACTTCTAGTAAAGCTTATAGAGTTTATAATAAAAGAACTCTAGTTGTAGAAGAATCCATGCATATTGCTTTTGATGAAACTAATCCTTTTGAAAGTGTCAAAAAGATAGCTAGTGATGATGTTGATGAATTTGGAAGTCTTCAAGCTTATCCTCCTACGACGATTCTTGATGAACCAAAGGACAACACACCATCTCTAGAAAAATCAGAAATTCAAGAGGAAAAAGAACCGGTAGAAGAGGTCCTTGGAAATGCAAATGATGGAGTTAATCAAAATGATCAAGGCCCCTCAAATTCTAGACCTTGGAAAATATTGAATGCCCATCCACAAGAACAAATCATAGGTAATTTGAATGGCAAAGGTATGACTACTCGTTCTTCTTTTAGAAATATGTGTGATCATCAAGCTTTTGTGTCTCAATTTGAGCCTAAAAAGTTTGATGAGGCTTCGCATGATGAACATTGGATGATTGCCATGCAAGAGGAACTAAATCAATTTGATCGTAATAATGTTTGGAAATTAGTTCCTAAGCCTAGTAACCATACTATCATTGGCACCAAGTGGGTTTTTCGAAACAAACTTGATGAGTCGGGAAATGTTGTTCGTAACAAAGCTAGATTGGTAGCCCAAGGGTACAACCAACAAGAAGGTATTGATTTTGATGAAACATTTGCCCCGGTTGCTAGACTTGAAGCCATTCGCATGTTGTTAGCATTTGCATGTTTTAAAAATATGAGTTTATATCAAATGGATGTTAAAAGTGCATTTTTGAATGGTTACATTATAGAAGAAGTGTATGTTAAACAACCTCCCGGTTTTGAAGATCATAAATTTCCTAACCATGTGTTTAAATTGGAAAAGGCTTTATATGGTCTTAAGTAAGCGCCTAGAGCTTGGTATGATCGTTTAAGTCAATTTTTATTGAAAAATGGTTTTAAAATGGGAAAAATTGATTCTACACTCTTTACTAAACATGATGGTAAACATTTGATAATTGTGCAAATTTATGTTGATGATATTATTTTTGGTGCTGCTAACGTTTCTTTGTGCAAGGACTTTGAAAAATGTATGCATAGCGAATTTGAGATGAGCATGATGGGAGAATTGACATTCTTCCTTGGACTTCAAATCCGACAATCTCAAGATGGCATTTTTATCAATCAAGCAAAGTATGTCAAGGATCTCCTCACCAAATATGGATATGACAATATCAAGGAGAGTCTTATTCCTCTTAGCCCTACCACCAATCTTGACAAAGATGAAGATGGTAAAGATGTAGACATTACTCTTTATCGAGGTATGATTGGTAGTCTTTTATATTTAACATCAAGTAGACCGGATATAATGTTTAGTGTTTGTCTATTTGCTCGTTATCAATCTTGTCCTAAAGAGTCCCATTTGTGTGCTTTGAAAAGAATTTTCAGATATTTGAAAGGCACATCTAAACTTGGACTGTGGTATCCAAAAGGAACTAGCATTGCTCTAGTTGGCTATTCCGATTCTGATTTTGCAGGTTGTAGAATTGATAGGAAGAGCACTAGTGGCACATGTCATTTCTTAGGACAAGCTTTGGTTTCTTGGTCAAGTAAGAAGCAAAATTCTGTTGCAACTTCCAATACGGAAGCTGAATATATTGCATGTGGTTCTTGTGTAGCTCAAGTTTTGTGGATGAAGCAAACCTTAGAGGATTTTAATCTAAAGTTTACTAACATTCCTATTTATTGTGATAGCACAAGTGCACTAAGATTGGTCAAGAATCCTATTTGTCATTCACGGACTAAGCATATTGATTTGAGACATCATTTTATCCGTGATCATTTAGCTAAAGGGGATATTTCGCTTGAATTTGTTGGTACTAACAGTCAACTTGCAGATATTTTTACTAAGCCTCTAGCAAGAGATCGCTTTGTGGAGCTAAGACATGAAATCGGCATATGTTATCCGTTTTGAATATATCTTCATTCGGTATTCCTAAAACTCCATGTTTTGTTTATTATCTTTATGTGTTTAATTTTGTTTATGAATTGTGATTTGTGGTTTATTTGGTTGGCACTTTAATTTTGTTTATTTTGTGCCTTCTGGTTTTGCTTGCTCCTTTATTTACTTCTTGTATGATCTTGAGTGACTTTCCTTATTTTATTTACCCTTTTTGTGATGACAAAGGGGGAGAATAAGTTAAGGAGGAGAAGTCATGGGGGAGAATATGTTAAGGGGAAGTAAGTAAGTTTAAGTTTGGGAAGAATTGTGAAATGTTTATTTGAGCAAGCTTATCTACTTTGTCATGCTTCTTGTACAACTAACGTTTCATGTAGGGGGAGCATTGAGGCTCTTTATGCTATTGACATAGGGGGAGCATTTATGACAAAGATATAGGGGGAGTATTATCTAAAACTCTTCTCTCTTACATTCCTACTTAAAATTATGTGCTTATTTTGTTTTAATTAATTTGTGGTTGTCATCATCAAAAAGGGGGAGATTGTTAGCCCAAGGGGTACTTTGAACCTATTTTGATGATGTAATGACACATAAATTAATTAGATTGCTAATTCAATTTTAAGTGAGAGTGTAATTTCAGTTTGCGATCAAGACTTCAAATGAGCAACAATTCAATAAATCGCGAACGTGAAGATCAAGTGTTTGAACTTAATTTATGTAAGTATGATTCAATCTAACACTTGATTTATGTTCATTATACCTCAAGAAATATTTTCCAAAAGGTTTTGTGCGAAGACAAGTTTTAGAACTCGAGATATGGAATGATTTGTTCCTGGCGGCATACCGCCTGGAAGGAGTGGTGTCTGGCGGCATACCGCTAGACTCGGCGAATTTAATTGTTTCCGAAGCGAAGCTAGCGGCATACCGCCCCAGAGGTTTCATTTCTGACGGCATGCCGCCAGAGCCCAGGAAGACGCGCCAACAGCTATTTTCTCCACTTCCAACGGCTAGTTTTGAGCCCATACTCCCTTGTCCGAGCTTCTACACCTTCCTACCTATATATACTCATCCCATATGAGTTTAAACATAACAAGAAAGAAGGAGAAAGCTCTTATACACATCAAAACACAAAATCAGATTTACAAACCCAAAGATTCAACATTCTCATTTATGCAAGCTTCTCTTCAAGGAATTCAAATATTCTTGCATACAATTCTGGGTTTCTTTGGCTTTCTTCTTGAGGTAACTTTGAACATTTATTGGTGTTGATTTGCAATCATTTACTTATCTATTTTGTACACCAATTTGTTTGTTGCAATTACATTGATTTTAATTGTGAAGGTTTGAAAAGTGTACCTAACACTTTTGGGTTAAGGGTAGTGTTCTCATCCCATTGAAAGAGAACTTAGGTTTGTGGTTGAGCCTTGTGAAAACCATTGGTTGTAGTTGAGCCTTTGAAAACTACTTGATAGGTTGTGGTTGAGCCTAGGAAAACCATAGGTTGTAGTTGAGCCGTCAAAAACTACTTGTAAGGTTGTTGGTGAACCGGGTAAAACCAATTGTAAGGGTTGTGAGCTGCACCTATAAAAGCTCAAGTGAATAGTAAGGATTGCATTCGAAAATCCTAAGAGGAGGACTCTTAGGTAGTGGAGTACAATTCAGTTGTGAATTGGAACCACTATACATATTGTGTTTGCTATTCTACTCTTATCTTGTGCAGATTTTTGAAGAGCCTATTCACCCCCCCTCTAGGCCATTTATTGATTTATCAACTCTTTCACTTGATACTTTAGGAGGAGCGAGCAGATGATACTCTGGTGAAGATATAAAGGAAGCTTTTATTCATTCCCATGACGCGATGCGATCTTGGATGCTACCGTTGGAAACCCTTGAAGCAAAAATGGCGCAAATGGCTAACGTCATTGTGCTCGGACAATCTATAAAATCCATTGCCCAAAAGGGTTGATTTCTGGCATGAGCATACTTCAATCTGTCATCGATAACTTCCGTGCTTTGGCTGAGCTAAAACTCTGAGTTTGTTGTATCCCTATTGGCCCCAAGGAAAAGATTGCGCGGCTGAGACCAAGAAGGCTGTCATCCTTACGTCCAAATTATCTTCGAGATATACGCTGCTCTGAAAAATCTCAATTTTGGTGTGGACATTCTTCAATGTGTTATGAACATCTTTTGTGCTTTGATCAAAGGTAAATTCTGAGCACATCACGTCTATATCAATCAAAACAAAAGAACACGCAACTGAGACCGAAGAGAGCAGCTGTCTTCACGTCTAAATTGTTTCCAAGAGATGTGTCACCCCAAATGCTCTGAAATTTTGTGTGGGTACACTTCAATGTGTTCTGAACATCTTTCATGTTTTGGTCGAACAGAAATTCTGAGCCCAATGTGTCGATATCGGCCAAAACAAAACAACACGCGAAGGAGGATCCAACAACCAGCCGTCGTACTATCAGGGTCAAAACGCCATAGCGTTTTGTACAAAACGCTATAGTGTTTTGCTACTGGACACAATCCTTTTTTGAGAGTTCGGTTACTCCAAACTTTCTGAAATTTGGCATGAGTGACCTTCAACCTGTTGGGCACATCGTTCATGTTTTGGCCAAGTGGAAATTCCGAGCCAAACATCCCCGTTTTATCCAAGACAAAACATCGCGCAGCTGGGACCGAGAATCAGCTATCCTTACGCTTCGAATTTTTTTCTGAAATATTGGCCGCCCAGAACTTCCTGAAATTTGGTAGAGGTGACCTTAAACCTGTTGGGAACAACTTTAATGTTTTGTCCAAGTGGAAATTCCGAGCCAAACTTCCCCGTTTTATCCAAGACAAAACATCGCGCAGCTGGGACCGAGAATCAGCTATCCTTGCGCTTCCGAATTTTTTTGTGAGATTGGTGGCCCAGAAAATTCTGATATTTCTCAGAGTTAAACTCAGACGTGTTGGGAATATCTTTCACGTTTTGGCCGAGCGTAAATTCCGAGTAAATCATCTCCATTTTGGCCGAGACAAATGATCGCGCAGCTGGGAGCGAGAATCAGCTGTCCTTGCGTTTCCGAATTTTTTTGTGAGTGATTGGTCGCCCAGAAAATTCTGATATTTCTCAGAGTTAAACTTAGAGGTGTTGGGAATATCTTTCACGTTTTGGCCGAGTGGAAAATCCGAGTAAATCATCTCCATTTTGGCCGAGACAAATGATCGCGCAGCTGGGAGCGAGAATCAGCTGTCCTTGCGCTTCCGAATTTTTTTGTGAGAGATTGGTCGCCCAGAAAATTCTGATATTTCTCAGAGTTAAACTTAGACATGTTGGGAATATCTTTCACGTTTTGGCCGAGTGGAAAATCCCAGTAAATCATCTCCATTTTGGCCGAGACAAATGATCGCGCAGCTGGGAGCGAGAATCAGCTGTCCTTGCGCTTCCGAATTTTTTTGTGAGAGATTGGTCGCCCAGAAAATTCTGAGATTTTGTATAAGAGAACTTTAATGTGTTAGGAACAGCTTTCGTGTTTTGGCCGAAGGACAATTTGGAGCCAAAAGTATTCATATCGGCCAAAGTAAAAGAGTGTGCGGCCGAATTCAAAACAACTATTTCGCGCGTTCTTAATTTTTGCAAGTGCTCACTTCAATTCCAAGGTCAGTTTTTTTTTTTTTTTTTTTTTGCATCTGTTTGATTTTGAGGAGAGTCGTACATTCATGGTTAATGGCCTCTCAGTACCTGTGTATAGTGCTTTGTACGAAAGAAAATTCATATAATTTATCCGGATAATTTACAAACTTTTGTCATTGATGATTATTTTTTCACAAAAGACCCACCCGATATACGTTGGATAAAGTATCTACATTCATCTAAAGCCAGTAGACAAAAGCCTAGCAGTCACATTTTTTGGGTAAAAAGGCAAGGTTTGGAGAGCTGGGCACATGCTCTTGCGTCAACCTTGGAAGATGTAACCCGCTTATTCATTCCCGATGTATTCTAGTGATGCCAATTCCACTACTTGCATAGCTATTTTGGCTTCCAATGCATCTATATGCGCTCGTAGGACTTGGTTTTCCCCACTCTTCTCATTAGCAAGGTCCGTCAAAACCTTTATTACCGCATTTTTATCCTTGATTAATGCGCTAGACGCTTTCCTCTTGGCCACTTCTTTACTCATACGTTTCTTGAAGTCGTCAAGGCTTGATTTTTGACTTGCCATGTCTATCCTGATGCTATCTTGGTAGCGTTTTTCCCACTCGTGTATCTTGAGTTCTAGGTCCATTTTTTGTGCCAACCACTTCTCCTTCTCTGCAGCAAGTTGATTCCTCTCCCCTGTTATCGCGTGCAACTGATTTAGTAATTGGGCGTAGGCGAGGGCCTCAAATGCTTTGCCGGCGTGCGACCCGCCTCCTTCTTCCACTGGTTTACGATTTTCGGGGCCAGGTAGAATATTCCCATTGGTGCGAGCCCTCCTCCATTGTGTGTATTCTGGCATCGGCAAGGCTGGGATGGTGTGTCCTTCGAGGTAAAACGGGTGAGTCCAATCGCGAGCGTATTGGAGGCAATTCTGATTATCCGCGGTGTGAGGTAGACTTGATTCTGTCATGCCGAACGTCGCGGGGATTATTTGCATGATGCAAAATTGTCGCAAGACAAGAGCGGGGCAATAGTGGACGCACCCTCGAGCCCCGATTAAAGGAACCCATGGCAAGGATCCGCAGCAAACTATAGGATTGGCGGCTCGTAGCCACTTGGCATGCCAATCAAAGTCACCTTCTGAGAGATTCAAGAACCTCTCAACCCACACGTCTTTGTTTTCCATCTTCCACTGGTTATCGGTCATTGCGATTATAACTTCGGTTAGAGGGCCTTGGCGCGAGTGAATCACTGAGAAGATAGACCGGTTTGGTGCTTGCTTAAAATGGCTAAGTAGCCAAGTAGTTAACAACTGAGTGCAACATGTGAGTCTCCCTTTGCCTTTCCTTCGGCCTAAGTCCAATGCCCGAAAGGTCTCGGCTAGGACAGCCGTGGTAGGATTGATGGCGTTGGCTTCCATTTCAAAGAAGACATTGGCTGCTTCGAAATCAATTACGTCTTTCATCTTGGGAAACAAAATGAGTCCTACTATCGCAAAGGCTAGGATCTTTAGGCGAGCTTGCCCTTGGGACCTCCAGAACTGTTGTTCGATGTCCGACCAGCACCACACATAGTTGCCTTCTAAAACACGAGCGGGGATATCCAAACCGCGATCAAGCCTAGCCTTGACGCTAGGAGAATCAAAGCGAACGTTCCGGTAAATGGCTGAAATGGGAGGGGCGAAGCCCATCATTGTGGAGTATTCCTCTAGCGTGGGAGTCAAGTCTACTCCTCCGTCAAAAGAGAAGCAACGGTAATATGGATCCCAAAACTTCAGAACCGCTCGGATGCAGCCCCAGTCGGTTCTAACCTCAGTCATGGTCAATAAATTCCCATATTTACATGCAAATTGAGTCTCTTCCTCCTGAGTCAACTCATTCCTCAATTTCCTAATCCTGGTTACCTCAAATCCTGTAACCTCTATCTTAATTTTGGTGGAGATGTCAGGGATGAAGTTAGGCTGGAGCATATCTCCTTGTGTGGCTTGGGTATCAAAGCTTCTACCCCCGAAAGTATCAAGCGAAAGCAAAGTAGGCACAGTCATTTGATCAAAGTAGGATGGATCCTGGAAAAGAATTAACAGAATTCCTGTATTAGTAATTCGCAATAAATATGGGATTAGGTCCTTTGCATGCATTACTAGATTATTGCGGAAGGGAAAAGAAAGGACTAGAAAACGTGGTAAACCAAGCCACGACAAAACAAATATGATGCACGTGATAGGGGCTTTTGACGTTGACTAAAGTTCTAACTGCTTGAAGGTTCCCGATGATACCATAGAATGGTCCAAAAAGTGTCGTAAAGCGACCACCTATTCCGTCCCACGAACCCATTGTCACATTTCAACCATTTATATAGGCAAATGATCGAATCATGTCAACCGAGTCCGCTTACCAGAATTGGGGGCCGACCGTCCGGCTAGCTTTAAGGGTTCGAGCGGGTTGGGTTTGATGAACATTACCCAGGACTCGTGCCCCAGGGTGTCACTAATCCCCGTCCTAAACCTATTTGGTGAGGCGACCCTTGGGTGTAGGGCATATGCATGCAATGTATGTAATAGTTAATCAAAGCAATAACAAATAGCCACGAAAACAGTTTAATAAAGCAAGTAAATAATAAAAAAGCAAACACCATAAAACCGGCTTCGACCCTACTAGTCCCCAGTGAAGTCGCCAAACTGTCGCACCCTCTTTTTCGTTGAAAACGAGTTTAGGATCAGGACGGGCCATAATGATAGACGAGCGTTGGACTTGTCTTAACATCATGCAAAATGAAGTCGCCACCCTAATTTTGTAAGGTTTAGGGAACCTAATCGATGGCATAAAAAATAAATAAACTAAGGTACAATGGAACCAAAGAACGATGGTTCGAGGTCGTATTATGGACTTGGGAAGGTGTTAGGCATCCAAGTCACGTCCTTAAAAAAATGTTACCGGTATGCGAGGTATTTTTCGAAGATATTTGAACATGTAATTTTGGCCCTCTAAGGTGACGTTACATCTTAGCATTTGGGTCATGCTATTTCCGTTGGGTTAGAGGGATGGGGTTACCATTTTGTCTCGATGCTAGAGCAGACGCTCACCTTTTTCACTGGACCATGCATGACTTAATTACTAAGTGATCTATCATGGCTGAAACTAACAAAGTACATTTTTATGAATGTACGTAGGTTGGCATGGCCTTTGGAGCCATCATGCATATCACTTAATCAAGAAAAGCATTTTATTTCATGGCATATAAACGCGAGTGATATAAACACGTAAGCATGTGAGATTGATTTTATTTATTTAGCAATTCTATATGTCATACATACGCGTAGGGTAGTTCTAACGCTTGCTAAGTGATCATGCATACGATGCGATTAAGGTTTTGGACCTTTGTTATCAACATACAAGGAAATGTTTTTTTTAAGGTAATCTTACCTTTTTGGATGATCCCTGATCGATCCATCTCTTCAAAACCGTTGTTTAGATAACAATTGACATAAATATGTAGATATAACAAACATACGCGATTTTTAACTATTTAACTAATTGTTACAAACCATAATTCATGATAAAAAACTACTTACCTAATTATTACAAATTGGAGGTTGGAATAATTATCTAAATAATTATTACAACAATTAAAATAGCTAATTAATTACAACAAGTTGATAAAGAGTAATTACTTATTACAACAAGTGAAAATAAGCAACTAATTGTTACAACAAGTTTAGCAATTAATTTTAGTTCCAAACATACAATTTAAATATTTGACGAATAATTATCATATTCGAACGCGGGAAAATGATGCTTTTGATTTTAATGAGTCAGGATAGACCCCTACTTGGTGTTCTAATTTGTTGGATACCATGCATGCAAAAATCTTTACAGAAAACATTTAAATTAAATTACAGAAAATTAAATACGTACTTTTGTCGAAAAATTTGAAATTTATACCTACAAAATGAGAGTGTTAGTACGAATATTAAGATAATAAATAATAAAAAGCGCACACATCATTTATTTCATACAAAACAGTCATGAAAATAAATAAATACATCATGTGAGCATTTTACAATTTTTATCACAAATTAGCACAAATACATAGCAAATAAAACAATCACGTAAAACAAACAATTTAATTCATGGTAAAATACATGGTATATTAAATAAAACTTCATGTTTGGTGTAAAAATAAATAAAACAGCATACTGACCATGTAGCAATTTTAGCAAATTAAACATGTAAAAATCATACGAACGATTTAAACGAGTTAATCGAAAATTAAATCGGCATACGCAAGGACCAAATCGAAACAAATTCAACTTAAGGGACATGGGCTTGGCCAAGCCAAGCCCATCAGGCGTTTAAATGAGGAGGGACGGGCTGATGCCCGTCACCTTCCTCATCATCGTCTTCACGAGAACAGCCACCATGGCTGTTCTCTCCTTCACGTCGCCGGCGCTCCATGGCCGGCGACACCAGCTGCTAAACCATCACTAACTACACCCTAATTAGCCCAGAACGATTACCAACCATAGCAGCAACAAAACCCACTCAAAACAGTAGCAAAACAGTAGCCAAAACGTACGCGAAAAGCATGCGCTCTCCCTTCGGCAAACCAGAAAAAACGTGACCAACAACCCGCGACAAATCGACACGAAACTGACTCCTAATCGTGCAGAGAATTATCATGACTATCATACGAACAAAGCCTATCAAAAACTAACTCAAACCATCCAAGAACCGTGATCAATTTCTCATGGCAAAAAAAACATGCATTAATGCTAATAATTAGTGATTAATTAGTTCGAGCATTAGATGTTCAAATTGGAGCAAGAATAGATCATATAACTTATCAATAAATCATTTAAGATAAGTTTCAACCATCAATTTCGTTCATACATGCATAAACGCAATTTATCAAGAGAGAAAAGCTAGAGAGAGAGAGAGCTTGGAAACTTACCTTTTTTTCCTCCTCTGCCTCGGTTTGATGTTTGAAGATGAAAGGTGCAACAACCCGTGACCCGCGCGGACGTGAATAGCCTCCTATTTATAGGCAAAAAGTGAGGTTGAGGAGTTGAGTCGTTGAGTCGGTCGTTCGCACGAGCTTCGTTCGTGCCGTGGGTCAAAAACAAAGGTAGTCTCCGACGTGGTCTCCAATCTGCTTTCTCCATGTGCCTCTCTATTTAAAATCATATACGAAGAATCAATTTGGTTCGTGTCTGCACGCCTGGGAGAGCCAATCCGAAGGGAGGAGAAATTAAACTTGCATTAATTGTATTAATTCCCATACGAACGGGAAATTTCGGTACGAGTGAAAACAGACGAAAGTAGAGATAAATCCGAGCCGAGGGTACAACTAGATGCAGAAAAATAAGACGAGAAAAGTAATATACAGTGACAAAATGCGAAAGTGGATTTAACGTATTTATTTTCTCTTTCGGAAATAACAAAACGTTCGCGCGCAAAATAAATGTCTTTACGACAAAAAATGAGCGAAACTGAACGAGGCGTCATAAAATAGAAAATTAACACGTAATTATCAACTAAATAAAAAGGGCGTTCTACACTCGGTCCCGGGAACCTTACTCGAGACCGATAGCAGTTCGCGAAAAGACAGTCAAAAGTATGAAAAAATTTAAATGGCACGAAATGACACGAAAAATTAAACAACTAATTTAGGACCAAGAATCGACAGAAATTTGATCCAGAAGAGCTATAAAACGGCAAAAACGTAAGAATTCATAAATGCGTCGACGCAAACAAAAAATACAATTTAGTCGAAAATACGCGAAAAATACGAAAACATTTAAATGGCACGAAATGACACAAAAAATTAAACAACTAATTTAGGACCAAGAATCGACAAAAATTTGTTCCAGACGAGCTATAAAACGGCAAAAACGTAAGAATACGTAAATGCGTCGACGCAAACAAAAAATACAATTTAGTCGAAAATACGAAAAAATGCGAAAAAATTTAAAAGACGCGAAATGACACGAAATATTAAAAAAAATAGCCCATGATCAAAAATCGATTGAAATTTGACGTAAACGGGTTATTAAATACTGTCAATGCAATATTGACGAGAAAAATCCAAAATCGGGTAGCAACACATGCTTGACCATTTTGAGATCAATCCGTCGTTCATGCTTGATCACTTTGCGATCACTTTGTCGTTCATGCTTGACCATTTTGAGATCACTTCGTCGTTCATGCTTGATCACTTTGAGATCACTTTGTCGTTGATGCTTGACCATTTTTTTTCATGTACTTGCTTTTCCCCCTTTTTTTTTATTTTACATCTTTTGATTTCTCACCATGGTGCTATGATCGGTCCAACCAAAGGGAGTTAGCACACAGCTGACTGGAAGTTTTTCCAAAATGGGATGATGGTGCCGAACCACCAACATCGTTGCAATCCAGAGGGCATGATGAGAAATCCACATAATAATAATTTTTTTTTTTTTTTTTGCGAGCAAAGCAAGTACAATCTCTGTTTGGCCTAACATCCTCTCTACCTTTGGTAGAAACCTCCCAATCGTGATTTACTTTGGCATTTTTCCGACGTTGTTTGGTCAGCGATCCTCTCTATCTTTGGCAAAAAACTCCAAATCTTGATTTACTTTGACATTCTTCTGACGTTGTTCGGTCAGCGATTCCCCAAGGGCTTCCTTGTCATTCCCTTGCCTGATGTGTATCTTCAACTTAGCGGTCCCAGTCAAGCACTAACTCACTTGGTTGAAAGGCTTTTGGGTGTTTGTTAGAGTTGTACCTGGTGTGCGAAATATGTGTTTTGAGGGAAAAATGTTAAAGATGAAAGTGTGGAAGAAGAGCAAAACAAAGTCCCCTGTCATCTTATTGTTATCCCATGTCTGACAGTTCATGTACCCTGGATATTATGCAAATCTAACTAGCACCTAGTTTAGCATTTACACTCATGGAAGGAAATAAGGCGCGAAGGCCCGAAATACTCACAAGGATATGTTTTGTGACAACTTACATCTAAACATGTCATGGATATAAGAGTTAACAGACAAAATCATGTATATTTACATAATTTCTAATGAACGCACAAGTTATAAAATGATGGACGTGCTTGATTTTAATGTTCAAAAGCGTGGGATGTGTCTGTTTTCATTCTTTTTAGCCCAAGTTGCAAATGTGTAAAGAAAAAAATTTGGTGGGAACTAAGGATTTTAGCCAACAATACGCCTGCACTCTTGCAACAATATAGACAGCGGGAATTTACAATTGCAAAAAAATATAAAATGCAACAACCCTAAATTACGGAAATGTAAATTGCGGAAACGGAAATTGCAAAAATGTAAAAGGATAACTTCCCTGAAAGATGAGCTTGGACATCTTTCGACATCTTCTTTTGGTCGTCACTTCACCTACTTGCCCCCAAGTTTGCAAGTCTTCTTGTAGCACTTGAAAATGCCAAAATTGCAGAAATGTAAATAGCGAAGACTAAATTACAAGAGTGTGAAGGGACGACTTCCCTGAAAAATGAGCTTGGACATTTTTCCAACGCCTTCTTTCTGGTCGTCACTTCATCTGCTTGCCCCCAAGTTGACAAATCTTCATTGCACCTGAGATGTAAAATTGTAAAAGTGAAAATTGTGAAAACATAAATCACAGAAGCATAAATTGCGAAAGCGGAACTTGTAAACACAAAGGACAACTCCCTTGAAAAATGAGCTTGGACATTTTTCAACGCCTTCCTTTGGTTGTCGCTTCACTTGCTCGTCTCCCCCAAGTTTACAAATCTTCATTGCACCTGAAATGCAAAATTGCAGAAATGTAAACTGTAAAAACATAACTGCTGAATTGTGAAAGGGCGACTTCCCTGAAAAATGAGCTTGGACATTTTTCCAACACCTTCTTCGGGTCGTCATTTCACCTGCTTTCCCCCGAATTAGCAAATCTCATTGCACCTTTGTTATGCGATCGAGATTGAAGTAGGGGTGCGAGCCGCTCCGCCTAAGTTTTGTTGTCGACGTCTCTGATGGTTCTATCACAGTACCTCGAGGGCTATCCATCACGTTCTTTGACTAGCGTTCTAGATGCAAATGGCCTGTTTCACCGTCATTGCTCGCGCGTACGGATAGAGTGTTACATGCTAAACCATGTATGAAAACACATCTCTATTAGTTACGCGCCTGCAAAACTTAGCACTTGATTAGTGGGGTTAGTCTAACTGCCAGTTCTGCGACTCTAACTACTCCCAGGTGCCGCCGACACCAGACTTCCTTTATTTAAACTTAAAAGATTTGACACGCAAATTTTTCAAGAAGAGAAAGCTCTCATTTTATTGATTCAGCATAAACATTAAGCAGTTTGGTCGAGAAGAACCCTATGTCCGTCTAGTCGACGAGCTGCGGTCTACAGATTCCTACGCGAAATACATCCTGACAGCATCCGTGTTCACAGGTCTTGGTAGATCATCCCCATCCATTCTGGCGAGCATTAGAGCTCCACCCGAGAAGGCGCTCTTGACAACGTATGGCCCTTCGTACTTAGGGGCCCACTTTCCTTGACTCTCCTCCTGGTGAGGAAGAATTTTCTTTAACACTAAGTCCCCGATCTTGAACTCGCGTGGCCGCACTTTCTTATTGTAAGCGTTAGCCACTCTCTTTTGATATAATTGGGCATGACACATAGCAGCCAAGCATTTCTCCGAGATGAGATTTAATTGCTCATATCTCACTATCGCCCAATCTGATTCTTCTACTCCCGACTCAGCCAAGACCCTGAGGGAGGGAATCTCCACCTCAAGTGGTATTACTGCCTCCATGCCGTAGACCAAGGAGTAAGGGGTTGCTCCAGTAGAGGTACGAATTGCGATCCGATAGGCGTGTAAGGCGAAAGGAAGCATGTCGTACCAATCTTTGTGAGTGACTACCATTTTCTGGATGATTTTCTTTAAATTCTTATTTGCAGCTTCAACTGCGTCATTCATCTTCGGGCGATAAGGCGAAGAGTTGCGGTGTTTTATCTTCCATTGTTGGCACAAGTCATTGATCATCTTTCCATTCAGATTGGTACCATTATCGGTAATGATCGTTTCAGGGACCCCATAGCGGCAAATGATATTCTTCTCAAGGAACCGCCTGGTCGTCTTTTGAGTAATGCTTGAGTAAGAAGCGGCTTCTACCCATTTGGTAAAATAATCGATCGCCACAAGGATGAAACGATGACCATTGGAGGCTTTCGGATGAATCTGACCGATGATATCGATTCCCCACATTGCGAAAGGCCAAGGCGATGTCATGCTAAAAAGGGGTGCCGGAGGGACGTGAAGGTGATCCGCGTATACTTGGCACTTGTGGCATTTCCAGAAATAATCAATGCAATCTCTTTCGATGGTGAGCCAAAAATAACCTTGTCTCATGATTTGCCTAGCCATCATATGTCCACTAGCATGCGTGGAGCAAACCCCTTCGTGAACCTCGGTCATAATGTTCTTAGCTTCGAGAACAGTAACGCAACGAAGCAAGGCCCCATCTGCCCTTCTCTTGTACAACATCTCGCCATCGAGATAGAAGTCCAAAGCCAAACGTTGAAGGGTTTTCTTACTACTTTGGCTTACTCCTTGCGGATATTCTCGATAATTAATGAACTGAACCAAATCGTGAAACCACGGATTCCCATCGGGCTCATCTTCCAATGTGGCACAACATGCCGGAGTTTCTTTCACTTCCACCCTTAATGGCTGAAGCATTACCCCACATTCTAATTTGAACATCGAGGCCAAGGTAGCCAGTGCATCCGCAAAGCGGTTCTTGTCTCGATCGATTCGGTCGAACTTGGTTTCTTCAAATTCCCCCATAAGTTGGGTGAGCAACTTCTGATAAGGTATCAACTTGGAATCTCGGGTTTGCCATAGATCTTGAGCTTGATAAATAACGAGGGCCGAGTCTCCAAAAAATTTCAACTTTTTCACCTTTAGGTCAATGGCTGCCATCAGGCCGCTAACACATGCCTCATATTCGGCGACATTGTTGGTGCACGGAAAATTCAATTTGCATGCCACGGGGAATTGCTGACCATCTGGGGCTATGACTACCGCACCTACCCCTTTTCCTGAGAGGTTTACCGCGCCATCGAAGAACATGGTCCACCAGTCGTCCTCTTCTAAATCTTCGGTGAAATCATCGTTGATTACCATGATATCCTCGTCGGGGAAGTCAAACTTCATAGGCTCGTAATAATCCATAGCATTATCGGCTAAGTGGTCGGTGAGTGCACTAGCCTTGACCGCTTTTCGTGTCACGTATATGATCTCATATTCGGCCAACAAGACTTGCCATCTACAAATCCGACTTGATAAGTATGGCTTCTCGAAGATGTATTTCAATGGGTCCATGCGAGAAATCAGCCACGTCGTGTGATATAACATGTACTGTTTGAGTCTTCGGGCACTCCATGCTAAAGCACAACAGGTTCGTTCCAAAGCAGAATAACGCATCTCGCATTCGTTAAACTTCTTACTCAAGTAGTAGATGGCTTGCTAGCGTCTTCCGGAGTCATCGTGTTGTCCTAAGACACACCCCATGGCACTGGTCGTGACTGTTAAATAGATGAGCAAATGGCGTCCTGGTGTAGAAGGGACCAACACCGGTGGATTTTGTAGATAGGTCTTGATTTTCTCAAAAGCCCTTTGACAATCTTCATCCCATTCAGCTTCTCCATTCTTTCTCAACATTTTGAACATTGGCTCACAAGTGAGTGTCAACTGACTAATAAAGCGGGCGATGTAGTTAATGCGCCCTAAGAAGCTCCGCACATCCTTTTCTGTCCTGGGAGAAGGTAGCTCTTGAATGGCTTTCACTTTATCCGGGTCTACCTCAATGCCTCTGCTACTGACAATGAACCCTAGCAATTTCCCGGATGTTACTCCGAAAGTACACTTGGTGGGGTTCAAGCGTAACCGAAATCGTCGCAATCTTTCGAAAACCTTCTTTAGGATGTCTACATGGTCTTGTTCTCCACGAGACTTGGCAATCATATCATCGACATAAATTTCGACCTCTTTATGCATCATGTCATGAAAAAGAGTGACAGCGGCGCGTTGATAAGTGGCACCCGTATTTTTTAATCTAAAAGGCATCACTTTGTAGCAAAAGGTCCCCCAAGGCGTGATGAAGGTTGTCTTCTCCCTATCTTCCGGAGCCATCTTGATTTGATTGTATCCTGAAAACCCATCCATGAAGGAGAACATGTCACAGTGAGCAGCACTGTCCACTAGGATATCGATATGAGGGAGTGGGAAGTCATCTTTGGGGCTTGCCCGATTGAGGTCTCTAAAGTCCACACACATGCGGACCTTCCCATCCTTCTTTGGTACTGGTACGATATTGGCGATCCATTCTGGATATTCGGAAACCTTTAAGAAACCCGCCTCTAGTTGTCTAGTAACTTCCTCTTTTATCTTTAAAAGGAGGTCTGGATGCATTCTTCGGAGTTTTTGCTTTATGGGCTTAAACTCAGGTTTTAAAGGTATGTGGTGTTCGACTATGCTAGGATCGAGACCAGGCATGTCGTCATAAGACCAAGCGAATACGTCCGAGTATTCCTTGAGGAGGGAAATCATCCTTTCTTTCTGAGCAGAGTTTAAAGTCGTTCCGATCTTGACAATTTTCCGATCTTCCTCGCTTGCCCCCAAGTTTATTTCTTCCAACTCCTCCTGATGAGGACTTATTTCTTTCTCTGAACTCTCGACTAAGCGAGTCAACTCACGCGGAACCTCACTTTCATCCTCGGTGGTGGCGAAAATTTCTTCATCAGTAAAGACATAGGGTATATCAAGACTAATCGGTTTAACATTTATCCTGAAAAGCAAAATGCGAACAGTAAAAGACATTTGGAAAAAGGTTAAACATGTTTATTTATTTATAAACCGAAGGGGACGCGAGTTCCTTAAAAGGCAACAGAATATACATACACATAGTTTTGTTTTATTTATATTATTTTTAACCGAAGGGGAACGCGAGTTCCTAATAAAGACGACAAAACATGCATATATTTACATATAGATATCAGGAAGCGTGATGGCGGTCCAGTTGCGCACGGACCCCTCAGACTTCTTCATAAAAATGGCCGAGTCTTGAGACGGTGCTTCTTCTCCAAGTGTGCAAACATGGAAATCTGAGGCCACGCTGACTGTGGTTGAGCTTGAGTCGACGATTTCAGCTGCGAAAGGGAAGGTAGTTCTAATGTGCAGGATACTCATGCTATATGAAGGCGTAGGACGCCCAAAGAGCTTGGCTAGTTGCTTCCCTTTCTTCTCCTCAGCGATCCTCATGAAATCAGCCTTGGTCGGTTGATATCCCAACCCGAAGCGGTCCCCGAACTTCTTAGGCAGCACTAGGCCTTTTGCCCCCTGTAGCATTGCTCCTAACCTTTTCCCTAACTGAGAGCTGTCCTTAGACATCACATGGGTAACCATCATGGCTTCCTCAGGAACTTGAGCTTTGACAATGGGCGATCCCTCCTCTATCCATTCCGCGTTAACTATTTCGAAAGCTTGGAATGAGCTCTCCAAGGTTTCGGTAGCCTCGATGTAAGGCACGGATGAATGCTTTGCTAGAATCAAAGCCTCTTCTGCTTTTATAGTGATGAGGACGCCATCCTTTACATACTTAAGGCATTGATATAAAGACGAGGGAACGACACCTACGGAGTGGATCCAAGGTCGCCCTAAAAGCATGCTGTAGGCGAGCTCGATTTCTATGATTTGGAACGTCAAGGTGAATGTGTGGGGCCCTATTACCATATCCAAATCAAGGCTTCCAATGATCTCTCGGATGGTTCCATCAAATGCTCGGGCCATCAATCCACTTGGCTTCAGAAGAGCCATGTCTATTGGCAATTGCGCGAGGACATGTTTAGGCATAACATTCAGCGCGGACCCATTATCAATTAACGCCTTGGCTATAACATGGCCCTTACATTCCACTGTTATGTAGAGGGCCTTGTTGTGATTCGTCCCCTCAGGGTCAATTTCCTCTTCGGAGAAGATGATGGTACTTAGAGCTTGGATCCTCCCTACGAGGTTTCCCACTCCTTCCACTGTGATGTCCTTAGTCACAAAAGCTTCATTCAAGACTTTTAGAAGGGACCGGCGATGAGGTTCAGAAGTGAGGATCAGTTCCATTATGGAGATGCGAGCTGGCGTCGTCTTTAATTGTTCAATGACATTGAACTCGCTTCTTTTCATGATTTTTAGGAATTCAGTCGCATCCTCTTCGGTCACAGGCTCATTCCCCTCTTTCTCTTTTTCCACTATTTCCTCGGGAATCAATGGGCCTTTCCCTTTGGCCAACCTTTGTCTCTCAACTTCTTCTGAAGTGTAGCATCTCCCGGTGCGAGTCATGCCCCCAATATTAAAGGTTTTGGCCGTTGATGTGGCGAAGGGCGGAGTGGCGACGACCGTGTATCCGTAGTCAAATGGGACGACGTGCAAATCTTGGCTAGGAGTGTTCTGAGCAAACTTGAAGACTAGCTTGAAGGGCGTTGCGACGGGTGCCTCAGCTTGAGCTATACACTTGAAGGTATATGGGGTGGGAGGTCTATCTCCCATAACACTGATTTCCTCTACCCTGGGATTTTCCTTCCTACTTGAATAACCCCAAAGCTCACAAACTGTTTCACTTTTTCCGCCAAAAGACCGCAATCCTGGATTCCATGGTCTCTTGCTTGGTGACAAAATAAACAAACACTCAAACCCTCCGGTGAGTGTGGGATGTAACCACATTCGACTAGTGCGGCGAAGAGTCTTTCCCGAGGTAACTCCAAAATGAGAGGGAAGGGATCCTTAACCTCTTCCAAGGAGACAGCGCTCACCCCTCCACTTCCTTGGGCGTGATTTGGGAGGGGATTGGTAGTGATGTTAGGCCCTTTGGCCGCCCCTTCGAAGGAGACCCATCCACTTTTGATCAGTTGTTGTACCTTCACCTTGAAGGCATAGCAATTATCCAATGTGTGACCTGGAGCCCCTGCATGGTACTCGCACTTGGCTCTGGGGTCATACCACTTGGGATGAGGAGGTAATACAGGTTGTGCGGGAATTGGCACAATTTGCCCAGCGGCTAAGAGGTGTTTGTAAATTTCCCCTGCGGGAAGAGGAAGAGATGGTGGTGGTCCCTGCTGGTAACGGTTAGTTTGAGTTGTTTGGTTGCCAGGGTTCTTTGGTGGGTTATATGGTCTAGGTTGTGCGGGTTGTGGCATTTGTGGTGGGGGATATTGATAAGGTGGAAGTTGAGCGGGGTATTGCGGAGTCACATTAGCAATGGGCATTGGTGGAGGGAAAAATGGTGGTTGATATGGTGAGGGCGCATGGTATGGTGGTGGTGTAAATGGTTGCCGATAGTTGGGTTGGTGAGATACAAAACCGACCACCTTTTTCACTGGAGGCGCTTTCTTGGGTTTTGCTTCAGAAGTGACTATTCTTCCTGTCTTGATCCCTTGTTCAACTCTCTCTGCTATCAGGACCATGTCAGAAAAGTTGTTTGACGGATTAGAGATGAGGTATGTGTAGTAAGGGGCTTTGAAGGTGTTCACAAAGATGGCTGAGTTCTTTGTCGCTTAGTGGTGGTGAAATCCTGGCCGCTAGCTCCCTCCATCTTTGAGCGTAGGTTTTCACTGTTTCCCCAACTTTCTTTTCTAAATCTTGAAGATCGGAGCGGTCCGGTGCCACCTCCATGTTGAACTTGTATTGCTTGAAAAAAGCATCAGATAGATCCCTCCAAGTCTTAATCTTAACTCGGTTCAAACCCATGTACTAGGTCAAAGCATGCTTGGCCAAACTTTCTCTGAACAGGTGGATCAGAAGAGGCTCATTGTGTATCATTTCGGCCATCTTATTGCAATAAGCCTTAATATGAGTCTTTGGGCACTCAACCCCAGTGTACTTTTCGAAATCCGGAACTTTGTACTTAGGAGGCATCACAATCCCTGGGACCATGCACATGTCCGCCGGGCCCGTAGGGTCAAAAGGGTCTGTTCCTTCAACGGCTCTAAGCCTTTCCTCTAGCAGGGGTTCGGATGCGAACGGTGGTTGCGTCGGATCAACAAAAGAAGGACGAATTCCCGTAGGATCGGGGATCATGCCTTGGTTGTAGTGGCTCTGAGGAGGGAAACGGCTTTGGGATTCCTGATGAATCTGAGTTTTACCAGGGTCTGAAGTGAAGTTGACTGAGGAATGCTGCAGAGCTACAGTAGTTTCTTCACTCGCGTTGGCTACAGGATTTACGGTACTAGGTCCAGCGGACGGACCAGTCCACTTCCATTGACCCGTAGGCATCATAACAAATGATTGGGGTCCCGTGGGTCCAGCGATAGCGGATGAAGAAAGTCCCATCATCTGAGTAGGATCAAAACCGGGTGGGAACTCTAGGGTGGCTTCATCTCGCTCTTTTTCAGCCTGAGCGACCCTCTCTGTAGTAACCCTGACTTGATCTTCCAACTCTGCTATTCTAGAAGCCAATATCTCTTCTGCCTTCGCTTGTTCAGCCATTTTTCGTGCTTGAAGTCTAGTCACGAGGGGCCTAGGGGGAGTAGTTTTTCTTTGAGGAGCTATCGTTAACCTAAAAAACGAAAAAAGGCAATAAACAGGTTAGTATCGACGATGTGACCCCGAAGCCTCCACACTGCTTATTCACTCTTCTGGCCACACTTTCACTTGATACTCTGAGGATGGACGAGAAGATGATACTCTGGTGAAGATATAAAGGAAGCTTTTATTCATTCCACTTCACGACGCGATGCGATCCTGGATGCTACCGATGGAAACCCTTGAAGCAAAATGACTCGAATAGCTAACGTCATTATGCTCAGAAAATCTCTAAAATCCAACACCCCACCAGGTTGATTTTTGGCCTGAGCGTATTTCAATCTGTTATTGATAACTTCCGTGCTTTGGCCGAGCTGAAACTCTGAACTTATCGTGTCCAAATTGGCCAAGGTAAAAGATGCATGCAGCTGAGACCGAGAAAATTGTCATCCTTACGTCCAAATTATCCTCGAAAGATGCGCTGCTCGAAAAAAATCCCAATTTTGGCATGGGCAATCTTCAATGTGTTATGAACATCTTTCGTGTTTTGGTCGCAAGGAAATTCTAAGCCAAATACCTCTATATCAGCCAAAACAAAAGAACGCGCGACTGAGACCGAAGAGAGCAGCTGTCTTCACGTCTAAATTATTTCCGAGAGATGTGTCCACCCAAATGCTCTGAAATTTGGTGTGGGTATACTTCAATGTGTTGTGAATATCTTTCATGTTTTGGTCGAACAGAAATTCTGAGCCCAATGTGTCGATATCAGCCAAAACAAAACAACACGCGAAGGAAAATCCAACAACCAGCCGTCATACTATCAGGGTCAAAACGCCATAGCGTTTTGTACAAAACGCTATGGCGTTTTGCTACTGGAAACAATCCTTTTTTGAGGGTTAGGCTACCCCAAACTTTCTGAAAGTTGTCATGAGTGACCTTAAACCTGTTGGGAACATCTTTCATGTTTTGGCCTAGTGGAAATTCCGAGCCAAACATCCCTGTTTTATCCAAGACAAAACATCGCGCAGCTGGGACCGAGAAATCAGCTATCCTTACGCTTCGAATTTTTTTCTGAAATATTGGCCCCCAGAACTTCCTGAAATTTGTCAGGGGTGACCTTCAACCAGTTGGGAACAACTTTCATGTTTTGGCCAAGTGGAAATTCCGAGCCAAACATCCCCGTTCTATCCAAGACAAAACATCGCGCAGCTGGGACCGAGAATCAGCTATCCTTGCGCTTCGAATTGTTTTCTGAAATATTGGCCTCCCAGGAGTTCCTGAAATTTGGTAGGGGTGCCCTTCAACATGTTGGGAACATCTTTCATGTTTTAGCCAAGTGGAAATTCCGGGCCAAACATCCCCGTTTTATCCAATAATAAAGATCGCGCAGCTGAGCGGATGATTTTCGGAGACAAAAAAATGATTTTGGCAAGATTTGGAGCGAAGTTAGTGGCATGCCGCTAAGGGCCAGGCGGCATGCCGCCAGAGACAGGCTTTGGAGCCGATTGTGGCCTCCGTGGACGGAGCTACGCTGCTCTGAAAAATCTTAAATTTGGTATAGATGAACTTCAACCTGTTGGGAACAACTTCCATGTTTTGGCCGAGTGGAAATTCCGAACCAAACATCCCCGTTTTGTCCAAGACAAAAGATCGCGCAGCTGGGCCCGAGAATCAGCTGTCTTTGCGCTTCGATTTTTTTTCTGAAGTATTGGCTGCCCAGAAAATTCTGAAATTTCTCAGAGTTAAAATTCAACATATTGGGCACATCTTTTATGTTTTGGCCTAGTGGAAAATCCGAGTAAATCATCTCCATTTTGGCCGAGACAAATGATCGCGCAGCTGGGAGCGAGAATCAGCTGTCCTTGCGCTTCCGAATTTTTATGAGAGATTGGTCACCCCGAAAATTCTGATATTTCTCAGAGTTAAACTTAGACATGTTGGGAACATCTTTCACTTTTTGGCCAAGTGAAAATTCCGAATAAATCATCTCCGTTTTGGCCAAGGAAAAAGATCGTGCAGCTGGAACCGAGAAGCAGCCTTCCTTGCGTTCTGAATTTTTTTGTGAGAGATTCTTTAGCCTTTCGTGTTGTCTCTGGGTTTCAGGGTTCCCAACCTGATGAGGGTCATACCTTAGGGAGTAGTGGTCATTTGACATCCTTTGTAGTGAATGAAATAAATAACTAACAAGAAACTCCCCTAATTTATCCAAACAATGTGCAAGCCTTGTCATAGCCGATTTTACAAAAAGGACACAACCAATATAGGTTGGATCAACTATCTAGCTTCATCTAAAAATAAGTAGAAAAAGTCTAGAAATTACACTGATCAACAAGCAAAATTTTGAAGTGTCGGGTGCACACTTTTTCTTTCGGAGGTATCAACCTTGAAGGTCCGAATCCACTTGCTCGATACAAAAAAAGTTCCACGACGCAAGCTCTCCCTTTTGCATCATTACTTTAGCTTCCCAATCTTGGTAGACAAAACCTGGCTTCAACCCATCCCCTGGTTCGAACTGATCGATGTAGCTCGAAATCCCGAAAGTATTAAGTGAAAGCATCGTAGGTGTTGCCATTTGAGTGAATAAACAGTGCAGAGTTTTCTTTCGGAAAAATCCTGTAAAAATGAAATGTGAGGACAATAAAAACAAATGGCATCAAAAGAAAAATGCACGAACATGATGCATGTGCTGGGCTTTTGACGTTGACTAAAGTTCTAACGGCCTGAAGGTTCCCGACGATACCATAGAATGGTCCAAAAAGTGTCGTAAAGCGACCACCTATTCCTTCCCACGAACCCATTGTCACTTTTCAACCATTTACATAGGCAAATGATCGAATCACGTCAACCGAGTCCGCTTTCCAGAATTGGGGGCCGATCATCCGGCTAGCTTTAAGGGTTCGAGCGGGTTGGGCTTGATGAACATTACCCAGGACTCGTGCCCCAGGGTGTCACTAATCCCCGTCCTAAACCTATTTGGTGAGGCGACCCTTGGGTGTAGGGCCTATGCATGCAATGTATGTAATAGTTGATCAAAGCAATAACAAATAGCCACGAAAACAGTTTAATAAAGCAAGTAAATAACAAAAAGCAAACACCATAAAACCGGCTTCGACCCTACTAGTCCCCAGTGAAGTCGCCAAACTGTCGCACCCCCTTTTTCGTTGAAAACGAGTTTAGGATCGGGACGGGTCATGATGATAGACGAGCGTTGGACTTGTCTTAACATCATGCAAAATGAAGTCGCTACCCTAATTTTGTAAGGTTTAGGGAACCTAATCGATGGCATAAAAATAAACAAACTAAGGCACAATGGTCTAAACCAAAGAACGATGGTTCGAGGTCGTATTATAGACTTGGGAAGGCGTTAGGCATCCAAGTCACATCCTTAAAAAGGTTACCGGTATGCGAGGTGTTTTTGAAAAGATTTGAACATGTAATTTGGCCCTCTAAGGTGACGTTACATCTTACCATTTGGGTCATGTTATTTCCGTTTGGGTTCGAGGGATGGGGTTACCATTTTGTCTCAATGCTAGAGCGGACGCTCACCCTTTTCATTGGGCCATGCATGACTTAGTTACTAAGTGATCTATCATGGCTGAAAACTAGCAAGGTACATTTTTATGAATGCATATAGGTCGGCATGGCCTTTGGAGCCATCATGCATATCACTTAACAAGAAAAACATTTTATTTCATGGTATTTAAACGCGAGTGATATAAACATGTAAGCATGTGAGATTGATTTTATTTAATAGAAATTCTATATGTCATGCGTACGCATAGGGTGGTTCTATTGTTACCTAAGTGGTCATGCTTACGATAAGGTTAAGGTTTTGGACCTTCATGTGATCATACAAGGGAACGTTTAAGGTAATCTTACCTTTTGGGCGAATCCCGATTGACGACAATTGACATAAATATCCTTATGTATACAACCATACACGATTTAACCATTTAGCTAATTATTACAACCCATAATTCATGATAAAAAAACTACTTACCTAATTATTACAAATTGGAGGTCGGAATAATTATCTAAATAATTATTACAACAATTAAAATATCTAATTAATTACAACAAGTTGATAAAGAGTAATTACCTATTACAACAAGTGAAAATAAGCAATTAATTGTTACAACAAGTTTAGCAATTAATTATTGTTCCAAGCATACGATTTAAATAATTGTCGATTTAATTATCATGTTCGAATGCGTCAGAATGATGTTTTTAATTTTAATGGGTTAGGATAGGTCCCTACTTGGTTTTCTAATTTGTCGGATACTATGCATGCAAAATCCTTACAGAAAACATTTGAATTAAATAACGGAAAATTAAATACGTACTTTTGTCGAAAGATTTGAAATTATACCTACAAAATGAGAGTGTTAGTACGAATTTTAAGATAATAAATAATAAAAGCGCACACATCATTTTATTTCATACAAAACAGTCATGAAAATAAATAAATCATCATGTGAGCATTTTACAATTTTTACCACAAATTAGCACAACACATAGCAAATAAAACAATTATATAAAACATACAATTTAAAATTCATTGTAAAATACATGATATATTAAATAAAACTTCATACTTGGTGTAAAATAAATAAAACAGCATACTAATCGTGTAGCAATTTTAGCAAATTAAACATGTAACAAAAAATCATACGAACAATTTAAACAAATTAACGAAAATCAAATCGGCATACGAAAGGACTAAATTAAAACAAATTCAACTTAAGGGACATGGGCTTGGCCAAGCCAAGCCCATTAGCAATTTAAATGAGGAGAGACGGGCTTCAGCCCGTCACCTTCCTCATCTCCTTCACGAGAACAGCCAACGTGGCTGTTCTCCTTCACCACGTCGCCGGCGCTCCATGGCCGGCGACACCAAGCTCCCAACCAACCCAAACCACACCTAAGACCGCCTAGAAACATTTCTAACCGTAGCAGCAACAAAACCCAGCAAGAACAGTAGCAAAACAGCAAGCAAAACAGTAGGCAAAGACGTTTGTTCATGCGAGAAGGAAAAGGAAGCAACGGCACCAAACCACCGATGATTCAACACGAAACGAGCCTCCAATCCTACCCTACTAGCCCAGAAATATTACTCTACAACACAGCAGCAAAACCAATCAAAAACAGTAGGCAAAACACAAGCAAAACAGAAGCAAAGGCATGCGTTCTCCTTCGGAAAAAACAGAAAAATTGTGGACCACAACAAGCAATCATTCGACCCGAAACTAACCCCTAACGGGCAGATAATTATCATGACTATCATACGAACAAAATCTATCAAAAACCAACTCAAACCATCCAAGAACCGTGATCAATTTCTCATGGCAAAAAAAACATACATTAATGCTAATAATTAGTGATTAATTAGTTCGAGCATTAGACGATTAAATTGGAGCAAGAACAGACAATATTACTTGACAATAAATCATTTAAAACAAGTTTAAACCACTGATTTAATTAAAACATGCATAAACGGGAATTTGCGAAGAGAGAGGTTAGAGAGAGAAAGCTTCAAACTCTTACCTTAAACGCTCCCTTTGTTCTGGTTTGAAGTTGATGATGAATAGGTGCGCCCCCCCTCCCTCGCGCGGAGTGAATAGCTTGCTATTTATAGGACAAGAAGTGAGGTTGAGGAGTTGAGTCGGTCGCTCATCCGCACGAGCTTCGGCCGTGCCGTGGGTCAAAACCAAAGCATTCTCCGGACGTGGTCTTCCAAGCTGCTTTCTCCATGTGCATCCGTTTAAAATCATATCCAAGGAATCAATTTTATTTCGTGTCTGCACGCCTGGGAGAGCCAATCACTGGTGAGGAAACATTAAACTTGTATTAATTGAATTAATTCCCGCTAGAACGGGATATTTTGGTACGAGCGGGGGCACACGAAAGTGAAAATAAATCCGAGCCGAGGGTACAACAAAATGCAGAAAAATAAGACGAGAAAAGTAATATACAGTGACAAAATGCGAAAGTTGATTTAACGTATTTATTTTCTCTTTCGAAAATAACAAAACGTTCGCGAGCAAAATAAATGTCCTTACTACAAAAATTGAACGAGACTTAACGAGGCGTCATGAAATAGAAAATTAACACGTAATTATCAATTAAACAAAAAGAGCATTCTATACTCGGTCCCGGGAACCTTACTCGAGACCGATAGAAGTCCGCGAAAAGACAGTCAAAAGTACGAAAAAATTTAAGTGGCACGAAATGACTAGAAAAATTAAACAAACTAGCCTAGGACCAAGAATCAACAGAAATTTGATCTAGACGAGCTAATGAACGTAATTAAGGTAAAAATACGTAAATACGTCAACGAAAACAAAAATACAATTTAATCGAAAATACGAGAAAAATACGAAAACATTTAAAAGACGCGAAATGACACGAAATATTAAAACAAATAGCCCATGATCAAAAATCGATTGAAATTTGACGTAAACGGGTTATTAAATACTGTAAATGCAATATTAACGAGAAAAATCCAAAATCGGGTAGCAACAGACAGTAAAGAGGGGGCAACTGTTGCTACCCGATTTTTGACTTTTTGTCAAAACTTCACCCTTTTTATCGTTTATTGCATTTAATAGCTCGTCTAGATCAAATTTCTGTTGATTCTTGGTCCTAGGCTAGTTTGTTTAATTTTTCTTGTCATTTCGTGCCATTTAATTTTTTTTCGTACTTTTAACTATCTTTTCGCGAACTTCTCTCGGTCTCGAGTAAATTTTCTCGAACTGAGGTTTGAAAGCGTTATGTCGTTATTTGATAATTACGTGTTGATTTTCTCTTTCACACCACCGAGTTCTGTTTCATTTAATTTTTGTCGTAGAGATATTTATTTTGCGCACGAACGTTTTATTACTTCCGAAAAAGAAAATAAATACGTTAGTTCAAATTTCTCGTTTAGCCACTGTATATTACTTTTCTCGTCTTATTTTTCTATACATAGTTGTACCCTCGTCTCGGATTTATTTTTACTTTGGTACGATTTCGTTCGTACCAAAATATCCCGTTCGTATGGGATTTAATTCACTAATGCACATGTTAATTCCTTCCTCCTTCTGATTGGCTCCCAAAACACGCCTGGACGACACAAATTCCTTGATATTATTATGGAGGAACAGAGATCAAGACAGAAGCTTGCAGGACCACGTCGGAGACTGCTTTCGTTTCAACCCACAGCACGACCGACGCACGCATTCGAACTAATGACCGACATAGCTCATCTTCAACCTCGCCTCTTGTCCTATAAATAGGAGGTTGTTCACCTCCGCGCAGGTCACGGGTTGTCGCACCTACTCATCACCAACGTCAAACCAGCAAAAGGAAGCAACGAAGGTAAGCTTTCTCTCTCTTCTCTCTCTCTAACCTCTCCTTTTTAATTTCCGTTTGTACACTTATCGACTGAAATTAATTGTCTAAACTTGCTTAAATCCTTTGTTTGCAAGTAATATTGTATGTTCTTGCTTCAATTCAACCACCTACTGCTCGAACTAATTATTTGGGAATTAATGTGCATTAATGCATGTTAATGCATATTATTCTTCAAGAATAAAATTGCTTGCGTTTGTGAATGAAATGGCCTGAGTTTCTGCTGGTTTTTATGCGTAGAGTAGTCATGTTTAACCTCTGTGCGTAGAGGCTCATTTTCGTGTTGAATCGTCGCTGTTATGCTCACTGTTGTATTTTCGTTCGTCGCAAGAACGCATGCACTTTTCCTACTGTTTTGTTGATTGTTTAGTTGCTGTTTCTGTGGGGTTTTGCTTCTGTGTTGGTTGCTAATTTTTCCGGGTTTGTTGTGGGTCGTTTTGGAGGCGTTGTAGTAGCTTGGGTCGCCGGCCATGGAGCGCCGGCGACGTGAAGAAGGAGAACAGCCAGGTTGGCTGTTCTCGCGAGGAAGAAGAGGAAGGTGACGGGCTTCAGCCCGTCCCTCCTCACTTAATTACTGATGGGCTTGGCTTGGCCAAGCCCAAGTCCCTTTTAAATTAATTTGCTGCAATTTTATCCGTTCGTATGCCCGTTCGAGTCATTTTCGCCAATTTACTTAAATTGTTCACACAATTTTGATGTGTTTAAATGGTTTAAAATTAAAAATGATATATCTGTTGTATTATTTATTTTATAACATGTTTGAGTTTTTATTTAGTTTATGTCATATAAATGGTTTAAAATTAATTTCATGACAAGTATGAGGTTTTGTTTATTTATGCTATGTATGAGGTTTTATTTAATTTATACCATGTATTTTTAGCTTGAATTTTAAATTGCATGTTTTCGTGATGTTTTGTTGGCTATGTGTCGTGCCAATTTGTGGTGAAAATTGTTGAAATGCCCACATGATATTTATTTGTTTTTATGATATCTTGTATGAAATAAATGGTGTATGTGCTTTTATTATTTATTATCTTAAAATTCGTACTAACAGTCTCATTTTGTAGGTCGAATTTCGAATCTTCCGTCAAAAGTACGTTTTTATCTTTCAGTTATTTAATTTAAATGTTTTTCGTAAGAAATTTGCATAGATGATATCCAAAAAATTTAGGAACCTAAGTATGGGCCTATCCTGGCCCATTAAAATTAAAACCATCACTTTCACGCATTCGTATATAGTAATTAATCGTCAATTATTTTAAAACGCATGTTTGGAACAATAATTAATTGCTAAACTTGTTATAACAATTAATTGCTTATTTTCACTTGTTGTAATAGGTAATTATTCGTTATCAACTTGTTGTAATTAATTAGATATTTCAATTGTTGTAATAATTATTTAGATAATTATTCCGACCTCCAATTTGTAATAATTAGGTAAGTAGTTTTTTATCATGAATTATGGTTTGTAATAATTAACAAAGTAGTTAAATTGTGTATGTTTGTATACCTAAGGATATTTATGTCAATTGTCGTCAATCGGGATTCGTCCAAAAGGTAAGATTACCTTAACGTTCCCTTGTATGATCACATGAAGGTCCAAAACCTTAACCTTATTGTAAGCATGATCACTTAGGTAACAATAGAACCACCCTACGCGTACGCATTACATATAGAATTGCTATCAGATAAAATCAATCTCACATGCTTACGTGTTTATATCACTCGCGTTTAAATGCCATGAAATAAAATGCTTTTCTTGTTAAGTGATATGCATGATGGCTCCAAAGGCCATGCCAACCTATATGCATTCATAAAAACGTACCTTGCTAGTTTCAGCCATGATAGATCACTTAGTAATTAAGTCATGCATGGCCCAATGATAAGGGGGAGCGTCCGCTCTAGCATCGAGACAAAATGGTAACCCCATCCCTCGAACCCAAACGGAAATAATATGACCCAAATACTAAGATGTAACGTCACCTTTAATGGGCCAATTACATGTTCAAAAAATGTTTTCAAAACACCTCGCATACCGGTAACCTTTTTTAAGGATGTGACTTGGGTGCCTAACACCTTCCCAAGTCCATAAATACGACCTCGAACCATCGTTCTTTGGTTTAGACCATTGTGCCTTAGTTTGTTTATGCCATCGATTAGGTTCCCTAAACCTTAGAAAATTAGGGTGGCGACTTCATTTGCATGATGTTAAGACGAGTCCAACGCTTGTCTATCATTGTGGCCCGTCCCGATCCTAAACTCGTTTTCTGCGAAAAAGGGGGTGCGACAAGTCCACGAACACAAGAGCAAGGCTCTCACAAGACAAATTCTCACAATCACAAAGGATCAATATTTGGTTGAAAAATAGCTTCTTCATTAATAAAGCCAATCGGCTATATATATAGGCAAAGCCTAGTACAAGTTTAAGTAAAACTATAACTTTTAATACTACTAGAAGTAGGAGTTCTATCCAAGAAATAACTCTAATAACTTAAACAACTGATTAATAAATATAATAATTACATTATAGAACATCCTAGAACCATTCGTGTCATCGGGCCAAGGTTTGGGCCGAATTCTCCAATTTGTGGGCCGCTCACGTTCACACTGCGCGCCAAAATATTGACGCTCATAACTTTCAAACCACTGGTCCAAATGGGCCGAAACTTGATCCATAAGAAAGATAACATCCTCCCGTTTCAGAATCATCTTAGATCGCACGATTAGGACTTCTGTAACTCCGTCTAGGTTCGATAGAAGTTTCTGGTTGCGCTTAGGCGTCTTCTCCTTGACAGCTAGGTGCCTCCAAGCCACCTTCCAAGTCATCCTTCGCGTTAAGGCTTGATCAAGCAGCGACGGGGCTAGCCATGGGGCTAGGATCGTATCATTCCCTTCCCCTTCAAAAAGATTCGCCCTCGAATCTGATTCTTTTAAGACTTGGGCTCTATTAGAATCAACAAAGGAAACACAAGAAGGAAAGGAATTACCCAAGACATCCAACTCCACGGTGGTGTCTTTGTATGCAACGATGGTTTGGGTCAAACCAACGTCTCTCTTTGCGGCTGACTTGTTGACTTGAGTAGGCAACCAAGGTTGGTGTAAGCTCATCCTACCTCTCTCAACAATCATAAAGATCTGCTTCATCTCTTCATTGTATTCCTTAGCCGAATAAGGAACACCCACTTTGCGCTCAATAATTGCTCCTTTGTCACCTTGCACACTAGTAACATTACTACTCACATTGGACAACTGACTCTCCTTAGTCTCATCATCTTTTCTAAGAACATATTGTGGAGCGCTCCTAGGGTTCACCTCGGCAACCCTTGGCACACAAGTACGCCTTGGTGTAGCAACCTCCGTACCTATCCCTCTCTCGGCTACCTCTCTTCCCCATTGAGAGAATTTCTCCAACCTTGAGTCAAAGTTCCTCAAGAGATCCAGCAGCACCTTGTACATTCCTCCCGAGTTTATTTCAGCCATATCAATCACCTAATCAACTTAACACAAGAAAGTGCCAAATCTGTCTTCAGTGAACACAGTTTAGTGTTTTTGGTGCAACGTTTTACTCCGATGTCCGAATCACCTGATTCTTCTTGATTCAGACTCCTGACAGACAGACCTTTCTAACGAATTCACTGAAATCGGACTCCAATAGGTATATATTACAATACGATTTTGACACTGACACTTTGGTGGACTGTTTTTGTGACTCTTTTATGACACTTTGGGGACTTAGTTTTGTGACACTTTTTGATAAACAAAAGACACAACTAAACTCTATATGACTCTCCTTTTTTTTTTGACTCAAACAAATCGTACTTCCGATTTATTTTTACAAGGACACAAAACTTGATTTAGAAAAATTGTTTTCTAAACCGACTCAACCAAAAAAATGAAAATAACAAAACAAAACTAAAGATAGATTGATATAAATCAAACCTTGCAACGGCTAAGCTCCGCTACTACATGATACGATCCTCGCTACCCTTGATATGATCTTAGATAACTAGGACGCGCTGAATTGACGATCGTTGTTGGAAGGTTTGAAGTTGCGCGGAATTAACTCAATCTACTCTTCTCTTCGATATAAGGAACGCTAGGAATCCACCTAACTCTGTCAATCTCCAAGTCGAGGTTGAACAACACCTGCTGAAGTAAGGTACGCTAGGAGTCCACCTAACACCGCCGATCAACAAGTGAGGTTCTTAGGATCGGGTACGCCAAGAGTCCACTTGACACCGCCACCTAGGGTTTTTGTTCGAGTCCACGAACACAAGAGCAAGGCTCTCACAAGACAAATGTCTCACAATCACAAAGGATCAATATTTGGTTGAAAAATAGCTTCTTCATTAATAAAGCCAATCGGCTATATATATAGGCAAAGCCTAGTACAAGTTTAAGTAAAACTATAACTTCTAATACTACTAGAAGTAGGAGTTCTATCTAAGAAATAACTCTAATAACTTAAACAACTGATTAATAAATATAATAATTACATTATAGAACATCCTAGAACCATTCGTGTCATCGGGCCAAGGTTTGGGCCGAATTCTCCAAGTTGTGGGCTGCTCACGTTCACACTGCGCGCCAAAATGTTGACGCCCATAACTTTCAAACCACTGGTCCAAATGAGCCGAAACTTGATCCATAAGAAAGCTAACATCCTCCCGTTTCAGAATCATCTTATATCGCAAGATTCGAACTTCTGTAGCTCCGTCTAGGTTCGATAGAAGTTTCTGGTTGCGCTTAGGCGTCTTCTCCTTGACAACTAGGTGCCTCCAAGCCACCTTCCAAGTCATCCTTCGCGTTAAGGCTTGATCAAGCAGGGACGGGGCTAGCCATGGGGCTAGGATCGTATCATTTCTCTTAAGAGAAAAGTAGGAGATAACCGAGAAATCTGGTCTCCATGTCACTTCTATGATGTCTTGAATAGAATATTTGTGTGCTGATGATAATCGGGACCCCGAATGCAACCCAAGAATACCTTTTGCTAAGATCTTTTTGTATCTGATTACTTGTGTTTATTTAGTCCTCTGTTTTATTATTCTGAATTTGTTTGCTGATTTACTTTGTTTTACCATTCGGGACCCCGATCTGACAACTCAAGGTCCCGAATACTGCTTTCTTAGTTAACACTGTTAGCTCCCGAATCTCTCTTGACTGACTTGTTTCAGTCAAGTAAACCCCCCCCCCCCCTTGATTGTTACTTTCCGTGTTTTTATTCTGGGCTTCCATTCAAGACCTTGAATCCATTCAAGACCTTGAATCCATTCAAGACCTTGAATCAGTTTCTCCTTCCAGCCCTTGAATTTTGTTTTGTTTGTTTGAATTCTGTTTTATTTTATAATCTGGCATTGTCTAGTGTAAGTCTTCACCAATCTCTGTGGATCGATCCTCTTGCCACTGTCTTCAATTTATTTTGTTGCATGTGATAAGTTGTAATAATTTGTTTGATCGTGCCCTCGACAAGCACGCTATCACCCACCTCGAATTGCGTTGAAGGAGATCCATTAATTAACACTGAAACCCTTGCTGACGCCAGACACTCTTTGATCCACCCACGCCACTTCATGCTGAAACCCATGAACCCAAGAACATCATTCAGGTAACCCCATTCAACAGAGTCGTAAGCTTTCTCGAAATCTAATTTAAATAGATAACCTTTCCTCCGGTTAGATTTCAGATAATGAACAATCTCCTCATAACACCTGCCAGCAGACCCCTACTGTTCCACGGCAACATCTTAACCATAACCAAAACAGGCCTTGCGAAACCTTCCATGATAGACACCGACTCTAACCACTGCTGGCCTCGACGAGCCATTTCAAAATAGCCATAAACGTTGAACCCTTTGTTATAGTGTCTTTTTATACATGTTTTCCCCTTCCTTTCAGGTCCAATTACATGCTTGATTCTACTAATTTGGGTTGTTTTCCAACTATTTTGTAGATTTGGACTAAACGGAGAAACTTGAGGAAAAGCGTCGTCTTGCCCTAAACGCACCCTCAGCGTCTTGCCCTAAACGCACCTTCGTCGTCTTGGCCTAAACGCACCTTTGTCGTCTTGGGCTAAACGCATCTTCGTCGTCTTGGGCTAAACGCATCTTCATCGTCTTGGGTTAAACGCATCTTCATCGTCTTGGCCTAAACGCAACTTCGTCGTCTACGTCTAACCTAGACGCCGGATGACGCTTGACCAAAGATGCTTAAAAGATTCTAGCGGGATTTCATGCAAGGACCATCCAGCTCAGTAGAGAATATTCTCCTCTAGTCCTTTCCAGCTCATTCCTTCCTTTCCAGCTTATTCCTACCTTTCCAGCCCATTTTGTCCCCTGGTGGGGTTGTCTAGATTATATTTATAGACCCTTAACTCTTAGAGTTGAGGGAGCTTGTTTTCTGAGTGTATCTTTCATATTTTCAGCTTTTGAGTAATTATTTCCGTACCTTCAACATTAAGAGTTGTTCTTCCCCTATCTTTCCAGAAATTGGAGCCTCAAGCTCCAATTGGTTCTAATAAATATTTTCGTTTTCATCTGCACCTCTTTTCCATTTTATGTTGCCTTTTCCATCCGTCTTGTGCATAATTACTAATATGATTGGCTAAATCCCTTAGTCTTGGCAGGGGTGTTTTAAGGATTGCAAGAGGATAGTTGGGAGGTCAAAGTGTTCTTAAAACGTTTTCATTGTTGTATCCGCTTTCTTGCCATCTTATTGTCATTTTGTGTGAGATTTGTTGGTAGATTGATCACCTATTTGCTTGTTTCTCATAAATATTGTCATTTCCAGGGTAATAACTAACGTGAGGCCATGGAATAGAGTAGGCACCTAGCTCAGAGTCACCATGTCGTTTGGTCCAATCTGTCTAGGGCAAGAAACCAGTTAGGGCAGACTTCTCAGTGTCCAGCCCTAGACGTGTCTTCTCTCCACTTCACGGGCCTGCGTGTCTGACCCATAAGCGTACCTTGGGCGCAGTGTCACGGCCACTCCCATAAACGTACCTTGTGAGTGACTTTTCCTAAGAAGAGAAGTAGGGGATCCATGTGAAAACAGGATCCCTATAGCACGTCTATGGCGTGAAACCAGTCTATCCTTGCACCAATGACCGACTAGGCCTCGACGCAATCCACCGTCTACCCCTGCTAAGATTTCTCCTTTACTTGATTTATTGTCTCTACCCGTTTTGTTATTTCCATCTTATTTGATATCCTATTTCAACTTGTTTTAATTTCGTCTTTGCTATATTGATCCGTCTGTACCATTTGCTTCTTCGTCTGTACCACTTTTATTATTGTTCTTCTATTTATTGTTTTGTTTCTCTTATTATTTGTTATTTGCAATTTCATATTGTGTCTTAACATAAACATCAACTGCCATCGTTGGTTAGATTCGTCTAGGCCAACCAAACCCCCCCAGACTTACTTTTCTGTCTTGTGCATTTTTTCCTCGTCATACATCTAGGCCAAGATTAAATCTTGTTCTTCACTCTCCCTGTGGTTCGACCCTGACTTGCCGCTATATACATTAATTTGTGCATCTAGCCCATCAGGAATATAAATTCTACAATTTGATGCGCGTCTCGACGGCGAATCAAATTTTGGCGCCGTTGCCGAGGAAAGTATTTTTTACGGTACTAATTTTTGTCCTTTGTTTGTATGACCAGGAGATCTGCACCTGACCTTCTACCCCTAGACCACGAACTCACGAAGACAGAAAGAGAATTTCGAAGACAGGCCAGAGGAGCAACCTCTGGAAGAGTAATTCCTCGTCCTGCCCTCGACAGTCAAACTTCTAGTCAGACCGATCCCAACAATCATCTGCACCCAGATCCATCCAATCTTCATCCCCCCCTAGACGACTCAACAGTTGTCTACCCCGAGACGTTCATTATGGCAGACCGTCCTAATATCGACAACCCTCCGCAGACCATTGAGGACCTCAATGGTGCCCCTGAAACACCCAATACTTGTATCGTTTGGCCCACTGTTGCCCATGACTGGACGCTCAAGTCCACAGTCATGCACCATCTTCCCCTCTTCCGTGGCGTTTCCAAGGAAAATCCTCATCGCCACCTTCAACAACTTCACTCTGTATGCGACGCCATGAAGCCGCCCAATGTTAGTATTGAGCATGCCAAACTCCGAGCCTTCATGTGGTCTCTAAAGGATGATGCCCTAGACTGGTTTTATGATCTACCCCCAAATTCTATCAATTCTTGGGCAGAAATGTCAAAATCCTTCACTGAAAAATATTACCCATCAGAAATGGCTAATGTGACTCGCAAGCAATTGGTGTCTATAGTCCAGAGGAAAGAAGAAGATTTTGGCCAATACCATGAACGCTACAAAAAGATGCAAGCTATGTGCCCCTCACATAACCTTACCGAGCACGCCCTAATCCAATATTTTTGTGAAGGTCTCAAAGGTCGTGACAAGGCATTGCTCAACGCCGCTGCTGGTGGTGCTATCACTAGACTCACCCCTTCAGCCGCGAAGGCCACCATAGAGTTAATGGCAAGAAATTGCATACCTGAGGAAAACAATCATCCAGGGCAAGATGCCCAAGTTGCCGCGATGCAGACCCAATTAACCGCTATGATGGGGATGCTTCAGAACATGACCCCTGGACAACCAGTTCAGGTCAAGGCTTGTCAGATTTGTAACTTGACCGACCATCCAATAGATGCGTGCCCCCATATCCCTGATGAGATCCAGAGTATCAACGCCATTGGTAATTACAATCAGGCCTCATATGCACAAAACTACAATCAGGTGTGGAGACCACCGAATTCCGGTTGGGGCAGCCATCAGCAAGCGTCTAGCCCAGGACAGCCAATGCAACATAATCAGTACATGAATCAGCCTCAGCCACCTTTCAATACCCAAAATTTCAGGCCTAGATCTAGCCACCCCAACAACCAACAATCTTTCTATCAAGCCAATCAGGGCCAGACCTCCAATTCATCTGCCCCACCGGTTGATGAGGTAGCTCACTATAGGAACATCATCACTGATCTACAAAAACAAATGAGCATCATGGCCGTGGACATGAAGGAATTGAAAAATAAAGGCAGATTGCCACCCCAGACAGAGGCAAATCCAAAGCACGAAGCTTGTGCTATGACGCTTCGTAGCGGTCTTGAGCTACCAACTAGAGAACATCCTGGCCTAGACGAAGGTCCACCAGTTGAGACCGAAATCATGCCCAAGAAGCTCCCCAAAGCCAAGTTCATTGGGCCCAAACTCCCAGAAGTAATGGAAGACCGCATTAGATCTCCAAGAGGGATGGCTCCAAGAGGTGACACAAGCCTACCAGAATTCACCCAGGAGTATATACACAAGATTCTTGAGCCGCCCTTTCCCCAAAGGCTCGTTGACCGCGCGTCGAACACGTCAAATTTAAGTTGTATAAATGAATATAAAACGGGGTAGAAGTACAACTTAACACTTGTCCACAAGGAACTTGTAGATGGTGGTAAGAGGGTCGTCCACAGAGACCTCTAGGAAAGGTAGTTCTTGAGTTGACTTCCTCGTCACTGAGTTTTGGTTGGGTGTTATCTGAAACTAAAGACAAAACAGAAAATAATGAAAACAGTTTAAAATATGAAATAGTATTGGCCGAAGTCTAGGCCAAGACTGCGGGCTAGATTGGGAAAAAGTCTTGTGATACGGAATTCCAGGTAAGGGCGATGGGTGAGCTTGCGTTCTTATGCATCGATCATTGACCGAAGTATGTTCATCTCTTCTTCATAGTACTGCTATAGAGGGGAGGAACTCCTTTTCCCTCCTATCTTCCCTCCTCTTCAAACTACCTGGCGGGTACTCCCTCTCCTGATAATCCTAGCCAAGGGACACCTTGCTGGTTAAAGGGTTTATCCGTTTGACTGCTGTCTTGAATGGTTGCTCACCGCTTCAATGGCGCAGGGGAAGACAGTACCTAGGCTAAGTTCCTAGGTTGTCAATCTGGTCTCTACCTATTTTACCTATTCTTCTAGTCTGCTCGAGACTAGTCACCTACTCCGTCTAGCCGGCGGGTACTCCCTCTCCTTCTAGACTGGTTACAACTCTTCTCTCCTAGAGAACAAGGATGATCAAACCTTGGCTCTAGCGAGTAAGCGATGGATTAAGTTCAAGAATAAATAAATACAAAGAAAGAGATTGTGAAGAACGGATTGTGTCTCACGATTGCATTAAGAACTTCAGCTCATCACCCTTACCAAGAATGGGGTTTAGCTACTCAGACTCATGAATGAATAATAAGAATACTTGATTGCATAAATAAATTAAATCCGAGATTTAAAGAATTAAATCCGGAGCAAAAATATAAAAGTGTCGAATTGGGGAAGAAGAAGAGAGCGTAGAGAGAGAGTGGAAAAGGGGAGGACGAGATCAGCTATAAGAAAGCTAAAACTCCTCTGTCCTTCTCCAACTCAATCTCCTAAATAATCTCCTAAAAGATTATTACAATTAATTGTTTCTAAAAAGGAAACTAAATCGCAATTAATTAAAAGAGGGAGATCCCATGCGGGATTCTTCATAAGATAGTCTTCCTATCCCTCTAAAATTGCTGGACAGCTGCTACGTGCCAGCTGTGAGAGTCCATCTCCAAAAATACTTCAGTCGCTCCAAGCTGCAGTCTGATCGCGAAGGAGTCTTGGCCGAAGTCTAGGCCAAGACGATTCTGGTAAGCGCACTGCGTCAGATACTATCTTGTCTAGGCCAAGATCCAGGCCTAGACTCGAATAAACAGCTTCAGTTCTAAACTTCGTGAATTCTTCTCATTCAGCCTCCAAACCAGACCTGATAAGATATGGGGAATTAAAGGGAAACATCAGTAGTTTTACCGTCCAAAATAGCTAGAAAATGGGCAATAAAACATGATGAAATACAATACAATCACTCGTCAAGACCAAGAAGAAAGAAGAGGATAGTGAAATCCTTGATATGTTCAAAAAAGTCATTGTCAATATCCCACTTCTCCAGGCCATCAAAAATGTGCCTCGCTATACCAAGTTCTTGAAAACACTCTGCGCCAACAAATGCAACTTGACCGGGGTAAACAAGATCAGTGTGGGAGTCCATGTCTCTGCCCTTATCCAACAAAAGATTCCTCCAAAATGCAAGGATCGGGGCATGTTTGTTATCCCTTGTACCATTGGGACCGTCAATATAGGCAAGGCTATGTGTGATCTAGGGGCTGGCATTAATGTCTTGCCCTCGACGATATTCAACCGTCTTGGCCTAGGGCCCCTCGAGCCAACTCCACTTGTTATCCAATTGGCTGATCGCTCCGTAATTCACCCTGAAGGTGTAATCAAAGACGTCTTGGTCCAAGTAGGAGACTTCCTATTTCCCGCAGACTTCTATGTCATCGCCATGGAGAATGAAGAATCCGCTAGAACCACAGATGTTCTTCTAGGGCGACCGTTTTTGGCCACAGTCAGGGCCAAGATAGATGTTCATGATGCAACTATTTCTCTAGAGTTTGATGAGGAAATCATCAAGTTCAAAATGATGGATGCCATGCGATACCCTTCCGATTTAGACTCTGATCTCTCTTGTGTGAATTTTGTTGATTTAATTGACCCTTTAGTCAATAAAGTTGCTGACTTAAAGTCTTTTGAGCCATTGCAGGTTGCCCTAGATAGGAGTATCACATCAGCATCATTGGACGTCTTGGCCTCGACGATCAATATTTCTCCAGAGTTGCATATCATCGTTGCAGCCTTAGAGGAAAAGCCTCTTGTCGACCCCACTCAACCTGCTATCTCTCCTTATTATGAGGAACACACCAAACTTCCTCCATCCCTTGTGCAAGCACCAACTCTTGAGTTGAAGGTTCTTCCAGCGCATCTCAAATATGCCTATCTAGGTGCAGACGACTCGCTTCCAGTTATAATCTCCAATCGTCTAGACCATGCCGAAGAAGCTGAGTTGATTTCTTTGCTCAAAGAGTTCAAGTCAGCCATAGGGTGGACTATTGCCGATATAAAAGGTTTATCCCCAGACCTATGCACCCATCGGATCCATCTTGAGGATGCAAGCAAAACGGTCCGCCAGCCACAGAGACGTCTGAATCCTCCTATGATGGAGGTTGTGAAAAAAGAGATATTGAAACTTTTAGACACTGGAGTGATCTACCCCATTTCGGACAGCCCTTGGGTAAGTCCCGTCCAGGTCGTGCCGAAGAAATCCGGAATCACCATTATAACTGGCCAAGACCGAAAGCTGATTCCAACCAGAATCCAGAATGGTTGGAGAGTGTGTATTGATTATCGACGTCTAAATGCGGCTACCCGGAAGGATCATTTCCCCCTCCCATTTATTGATCAAATGCTGGAGCGCCTCGCGGGAAAGACCCATTACTGCTGTCTAGACGGATATTCCGGTTTTCACCAAATCCCAGTTGCCCTAGACGACCAGGAGAAGACCACCTTCACCTGCCCCTTTGGCACTTTTGCATATCGAAGAATGCCGTTTGGTCTTTGCAACGCCCCAGCCACTTTTCAGCGATGCATGATCAGTATCTTCTCCGAATTCGTCGAAAATTGCATCGAAGTCTTCATGGATGATTTCACCGTCTATGGCAATTCCTTCTCTGAATGCTTGTCTAGCCTGCGAAAAATTCTTCAACGTTGCGTCGAGACCAATCTAGTTCTGAATTTTGAGAAATGCCACTTTATGGTGGATCAAGGTCTCATCTTGGGCCATATAGTCTCTATCAAAGGCATTGAGGTCGACAAAGCAAAGATTGAAGTAATTGAGTCTTTGCCCTATCCTACCTGTGTCCGGGACATCCGTTCCTTTCTAGGGCATGCCGGCTTTTACAGGAGGTTCATTAAAGATTTCTCAAAAATTACTCAACCCATGTGTCGTCTATTGCAAAAGGATACTGATTTTGTATTTGATGACAAATGCAAGTCAGCATTTGATACTCTCAAAGCCAAAATGACGTCTGCACCTATCATTAGAGCCCCAGACTGGTCCCTCCCCTTTGAAATTATGTGCGACGCCAGCAATCATGCACTTGGAGCCGTCTTGGGGCAGACGAAAGACAAAGAACACTATGTGATTTATTATGCTTCCAAATTACTTGATCCTGCCCAACAAAACTACACGGTGACCGAAAGAGAACTCCTGGCTGTCGTTTATGCCCTAGACAAATTTCGTCAGTACCTCTTGGGCACCCACGTCATCATCTACACCGACCATTCTGCCCTTAGATGCCTCCTGACGAAGGCAGATGCTAAACCACGCCTTATCCGTTGGATCTTGCTCCTCCAAGAATTTCATCTTCTCATCAAGGATAAGAAAGGTGCAGAGAATGTGGTTGCAGACCATTTGAGTAGACTTCCTGCCCAAGATGATAATTCACTAGTGCCAATCAGGGATGTCTTCCCTGACGAGCGTGTCTGTCTTGCCCATGCTGTCCAATTTCCATGGTTCACGGATATTGCAAATTTTTGTGCTACAGGCTCTTTCCCCGCGGACGCATCACCTAGCGAACGCACCAGAATTCGGAAGCAAGCGAAATACTACATCTGGGACAGTCCCTACCTATGGAAGCATTGCTCCGACCAAGTGATTAGGCGTTGCGTGAATCTTGAGGAAGTGCCCTCAATCTTAAAGTTTTGTCACTCTTCCGTAGAAGGAGGCCATTTTGGTACCAAAAAGACAGCAATGAAAGTTCTCGAAGCTGGATTCTTCTGGCCATCCCTATTCCGTGATTGTTACATGTATTGTGCGTCTTGCCCTAGATGCCAAGTTACAGGGAATATTGGTGCACGCAACCAGATGCCCTTGACAGGTATCATCTCTTGTGAGATCTTCGATATCTGGGGTATTGACTTTATGGGGCCATTCCCGAATTCTTGTGGCAACACTTACATCCTCCTCGCCGTCGACTATGTTTCTAAGTGGGTCGAGGCCAAGGCAACCAAGACGGATGACTCAAAAGTTGTTGTCGAGTTTCTACGCTCCAATATCTTCAATCGATTTGGTACACCACGCGCCCTAATCAGTGACCGGGGCACCCATTTTTGCAACCGAATCGTTTACTCTCTCCTCAACAAATACGGAGTGACTCATCGTGTCTCTACCGCTTACCACCCCCAGACGAATGGGCAAGCTGAAGTTTCCAACCGAGAAATCAAAGCAATTCTTGAAAAGACGGTCAATCCATCACGAAAAGATTGGAGCACCAAACTTGGAGATGCACTTTGGGCCTATCGGACCGCCTTCAAAACTCCAATCGGGATGACTCCTTATAGACTTGTCTATGGCAAGCCATGTCATTTGCCCGTGGAGATTGAACATAAAGCCTTCTGGGCCATCAAACAGGTCAATACAGATCTAGACCAAGCTGGCCAAAACCGTCGCCTGCAAATTCAAGAATTGGAGGAATTGAGAGATGATGCCTATGAGAATGCCCTCATCTACAAAAACAAGACAAAAGTTCAACACGATAAGCTTCTTATTCCCAAATCATTTGCTGTTGGACAGAAAGTCCTATTATACAACTCTCGTTTGCGTCTGTTTGCAGGAAAACTAAAATCCAAGTGGACAGGTCCCTATCTAGTTACCACGGTCTATGACCATGGAGCTGTTGAGATCCAGAGCCTAAACACGGGCGTCGCTTTCAAAGTAAATGGTCATCGTTTGAAGTCATTCTATGAAGGGTTCAAACCATTCACGACCGATGAAATAAGGGTGGCTGATCCACCAGTCTTGCCCTAGACGCCTAAAATCGTCTAGGCCACGACGAAAAAAAATTGGCCAGCCAAGGAGGCATTCCATACGCCTCATTTATTTTTTTTCTCGTATCCCTTTCATTTAATTATTTCCGTTATTCCTTTCTTTTATTTTATTTTATTTTTTTAGTTGTTGGACGACATAATGATAGCCTTTTATCATTGTTTTTTTTTTCTTTCCTCCTCTCCCTTTTCAAATTTTGAAAATAATGTTTTTCTTTTTGAAGGATGAGTTCGGCACCAACCCATACTCCACTCATCTTTCTTTTTAATACTCCTTATTATTCCCTTCCCATCATCACAACCCACGCTCCCTCATCTTTCTTTTTCATCATTTTTATTATTCCTTTCTCATATCACCACACAACCCACACTCCACTTCTTTATTATTTACCAATCTTTCTTTTTAAATTAGTTTTTTCCTTAACATCTTTTGTTTGGTTTTAAATTTCTTCCGTGTGGTTTTGTCATCTGCAAAAAAAAAAAAATTAAAAAAAAATTAAAAAAAATTAAAAAAAAATTTAATTCCTTTTGTCTACTTTTGTGCAGGGAATCTTTCATTTGAATTAAACATTGTATCCCACCATTTCAGCAGCACTCTTGTCTCCCCACTTGTTTTAAAAGCATTGTTTTAATTATTTTGTTTTCTTTTGCAGGTCCCTAGCACGTTGTCAACTTGTCATGGGAGACAACAACCATCTCTCCTCCTCCGCGCCGTGCCATGTCATCCATGCGCACGGCACAACCCATTTCTTTTCTCACTACTTTGACCCATTGTTAGTCAACACTCACCTCCTCCAAACGTCCATCTTCTTCCTTAGAAAAAATATACCCTTCACTATGTCCCCAAAGAGACCCACCCGAATTAAAATGGTAACCCATAAACACATCAGACCCACTTCCGGCCAAAATAATCCATCCTCATCCCACTCTCACCGGTCCGATCTCGGACCCGATGATGAAGAAACCATCGATTCCGGCGAGTCCTTCCAGTCACCGGATTTACGCCGGCAACCTACAACATCACTAAATCTGGCCGGTCGGTCCACAAGAACCTCCTTCGATCCGTTCCGAGGCAACTACAAGAACTTGCAAGGAAAAACCTTCTACCTTTTCAGTGGCCAGAATCAACAACATTCTCCCCTCCCTTCCCTCTCTCCTTTAAACTCTTTTTATTATCTGAACTTCCTTGTTTATTTTCTGCACCTCTCTCGCATTGAGGACAATGCGAAGACTAAGTGTGGGGGAGGGTCTATGTGTTTTGTGTGATATTTTAGTATATATGTCGATTGCATGCTTTTGTGAAAAATAAAAAAAATTTCAAATTTTCGAATTGTGTTTGCCCAGTTTTTAAACCCCCTTGTTTGGACACACTTTTGACTTATGAGCACATAGAAATGAACTACCTTTCATGTTGGTCTTGCCCTAGATCTTGCATGCTTTGTCTGCTAGCTCTTATAACCTACATCTTGCCCTGGATATCAGCAATCATTTATAGCACCTTGTGAGCATTTGAGCTAAACAATATTATTTTTTATGTGTGATTCAATGCTTAACTAGACACTCAACTTGGTTTGCATGCGACCCCTGGGTATGGACACCATCAGTCTTAGGAAAGCAACAAAAAGACGAAAATAACTTTGCATCTATGTTTTCTTTCTTTTTCTTTCTACCCTTGACACCCTATTTTGTTTAGGCCCCGACATCTTCTATTTTTGTTCTCATTCTTCCCTTCCAATTGTTCTCACTTTCCCTTGATTTCTTTTCCTTGGCAGGTGAGTAGTATTTGTCAGAGGTGGAGGGCTAGATGAGCAGCAAAGCCTAAGTGTGGGGGAGACCGATAAGAAAGCGTAGATGCTGAAGCTGAGCTAGGGCAAAAAAAAAAAATATTAAATAAAAAATCATCAAGCTAATCCAAAAAGAAATCAAGCCCTAGCTGATGTGAGTTGTCAAATTGTGCCTCATCTTCATCTTTAACAAAAAAATTAAAAAAAATTAAAAAAAAAAATTTCAAAACCAGAAAAAGAAAGGAAAGTGTTATCTGGTCTCAAAATAAAAAGAAAAGAAAAAGAGAAGGCAAAAGCAATAACATGAAGAATGAAGTATTGTCAGCATGGTCTCCAAGAGAACAACCCCCCCAGACAAAGAAATTCGTCTAGCCCTCGACTGTCTGCCCTTGACGGATACTACCTCACCGCTTCATCTCCATTCGGTTTTTTCGTTCTACTCTCCACTTTCTCTTTCCTTTCACTCCTTTTTCATGATGCAAAGTTCGTTTCTGATTGTTTATCGCCTAAGCATGTGGATTTTAACTCGGGTTGATGTGCAAACTTTATTGTGTGTTTTGTTAATTTGCAAACTTGAATGATTAAACACCGAGCCTAGGTGAGTATGAGTGCAAACACTTTCTCCGTTGAGGATTGTTGATGTCTAGGTATGATATGGTAAAGTTTCTTCGTTAGGGTCGTTATCCTAATGATTTAATGCAGGGTTATCTAGGCAAAGTATGACTTGCCATGGTCAGGACTGATTGTTTGGTTTGGTAAATTCATGTGCTATGGTTGGTTGTGCCTGTCTATGGCTTGGGGAGTATTTTCTGTTTTGATTGCTCGAGGGCGAGCAATGGGTAATGTGGGGGAATTTGTTATAGTGTCTTTTTATACATGTTTTCCCCTTCCTTTCAGGTCCAATTACATGCTTGATTCTACTAATTTGGGTTGTTTTCCAACTATTTTGTAGATTTGGACTAAACGGAGAAACTTGAGGAAAAGCGTCGTCTTGCCCTAAACGCACCCTCAGCGTCTTGCCCTAAACGCACCTTCGTCGTCTTGGCCTAAACGCACCTTTGTCGTCTTGGGCTAAACGCATCTTCGTCGTCTTGGGCTAAACGCATCTTCATCGTCTTGGGTTAAACGCATCTTCATCGTCTTGGCCTAAACGCAACTTCGTCGTCTACGTCTAACCTAGACGCCGGATGACGCTTGACCAAAGATGCTTAAAAGATTCTAGCGGGATTTCATGCAAGGACCATCCAGCTCAGTAGAGAATATTCTCCTCTAGTCCTTTCCAGCTCATTCCTTCCTTTCCAGCTTATTCCTACCTTTCCAGCCCATTTTGTCCCCTGGTGGGGTTGTCTAGATTATATTTATAGACCCTTAACTCTTAGAGTTGAGGGAGCTTGTTTTCTGAGTGTATCTTTCATATTTTCAGCTTTTGAGTAATTATTTCCGTACCTTCAACATTAAGAGTTGTTCTTCCCCTATCTTTCCAGAAATTGGAGCCTCAAGCTCCAATTGGTTCTAATAAATATTTTCGTTTTCATCTGCACCTCTTTTCCATTTTATGTTGCCTTTTCCATCCGTCTTGTGCATAATTACTAATATGATTGGCTAAATCCCTTAGTCTTGGCAGGGGTGTTTTAAGGATTGCAAGAGGATAGTTGGGAGGTCAAAGTGTTCTTAAAACGTTTTCATTGTTGTATCCGCTTTCTTGCCATCTTATTGTCATTTTGTGTGAGATTTGTTAGTAGATTGATCACCTATTTGCTTGTTTCTCATAAATATTGTCATTTCCAGGGTAATAACTAACGTGAGGCCATGGAATAGAGTAGGCACCTAGCTCAGAGTCACCATGTCGTTTGGTCCAATCTGTCTAGGGCAAGAAACCAGTTAGGGCAGACTTCTCAGTGTCCAGCCCTAGACGTGTCTTCTCTCCACTTCACGGGCCTGCGTGTCTGACCCATAAGCGTACCTTGGGCGCAGTGTCACGGCCACTCCCATAAACGTACCTTGTGAGTGACTTTTCCTAAGAAGAGAAGTAGGGGATCCATGTGAAAACAGGATCCCTATAGCACGTCTATGGCGTGAAACCAGTCTATCCTTGCACCAATGACCGACTAGGCCTCGACGCAATCCACCGTCTACCCCTGCTAAGATTTCTCCTTTACTTGATTTATTGTCTCTACCCGTTTTGTTATTTCCATCTTATTTGATATCCTATTTCAACTTGTTTTAATTTCGTCTTTGCTATATTGATCCGTCTGTACCATTTGCTTCTTCGTCTGTACCACTTTTATTATTGTTCTTCTATTTATTGTTTTGTTTCTCTTATTATTTGTTATTTGCAATTTCATATTGTGTCTTAACATAAACATCAACTGCCATCGTTGGTTAGATTCGTCTAGGCCAACCAAACCCCCCCAGACTTACTTTTCTGTCTTGTGCATTTTTTCCTCGTCATACATCTAGGCCAAGATTAAATCTTGTTCTTCACTCTCCCTGTGGTTCGACCCTGACTTGCCGCTATATACATTAATTTGTGCATCTAGCCCATCAGGAATATAAATTCTACAATTTGATGCGCGTCTCGACGGAGAATCACCCTTGCAGCCAAATGAAACGGTCACCCACAACCTTCCTGTCAACCTCAAAACACCGTTTGTCCCGCAAGGAGATTAACCCTCCTGAGCGCCCCACGGCAGACGCAAACACCCACTCTAAATCTGAATTCTTCCAAATCGAGTTAATAAAGAAGTCCGAAACTGCTTCCCGTTTGGTTTCTTGTAAGAGCACCACGTCTAAAGCCTCTCTACTAATAATTTTCCTCAACAATCTCCTCTTAACACCTGCCAGCAGACCCCTACTGTTCCACGGCAACATCTTAACCATAAGCACTACCGATAACACGCTCAGACCCATTCCTCCTACTTGTTAAAGCGTTCCTTCTCCTACTTGTTAACTCATTTACTTATTTAGAGCCGAACATAAAATATCTAATTAAACTAAAACGACTGTTATAAGTCGATCTACAACTGTATATTGTGTTTTTGTCCTTTAATCAACATCCTTTGAGAATGACAAAAACCAGCAACTAATTTTAATTAGGAAATTGTATGCGATTACTATTACAACATTACCAAAAAATTTCCTTTCAAGACATAATTTTTAGAGAAACTATTGTGTGGGCAAATAAGTAAATTAAAAAAAAATCTGGACTTTTATTTTCTTTGCTGCCAAAAATGGACTTTTATTTTATTTATTAGGGGATCACAACATTAATGCAATATTATTTCATGGTTTATAAGTTTTGAATAACTGAAATCACTCCAAAATATTCGTCACTATTAGCCTAACTTTCATAGCTGGGTACGCTATTTTTATACTCTTACTTTTGCCCAATGGATTAACAACTCACTTTTTTTTAGGAGAGATGTCCTTCAAGTAGATTTCATCATCCCTGGCAGTCCAAATGCAATCGCTATAATCACATTTGTTAGCGAACGCCTCGTCTGCCACAAAGACATTTCCATTAGACTCTTTCTTTTCGTGCTTTAGTTTTTATTTTATTTTCTTCTTTTTTTAAATTTAAATTTCCTTAAATCTTAGAAATAATAGAGTGGTGACTTAATTGTTATGTATAATTTTTTCCGTTCGAATCGCTCGCGACGGTGCGATAGGAATATTTGAAGATTTTTATGAAATAAAATCACACTGAAGATAATAAAGATGAAAGAGAAAAAAACAAAAAAAAAGTTGAAGAAAATAAAAACTATTTTGTGTAATTTTGTAAAATAATCATTTTATATCATTAACGTAATTTTGGAAAATAATGAATATTTTTCCAGAATCACGTTAATGATTGTGTAGATGCAGCAAGAAAAAAAGCTATTTTGTGTTTAGGGCTACATCTGCCCTTAGCCAATAACTATTTTGTGTGACACACTCAAGACTCGAAGATTGATATAATTCTCTCTCACACACAAACATTTAACGCATGTACATATTTAGAACTCGAACTTAAAATATCTCCTTAAACTAGAACGACCGTTATAAGTTGATCTACACAACTGTAGATTGTGTTTTTGTCCTTTAATCAACGTCTTTTGAGAATGAAAAAAAACCAGCAGCTAATTTTAATTAGGAAATTGTATGCGAATATTATTACAACGTTATAAAATATCTTCCTTTCAAGACAAAATTATTAGAGAAACTATTGTGTGGGCAAATAAGTAAATTAAAAAAATCTGGACTTTTACTTTCTTTGCTGCAAAAAATAGACTTTTATTTTATTAATTGAGGGGATCACAACATTATTGCAATATTATTTCATGGTTTATAAGTTTGGAATTGATGAGATCTCTGCAACATATTCTTCACTATTAGCGCAACTCTAATGGCTGGGTACGCTACTTTTATACTCTTCCTTTTGCCCAATGGATTAACAACTCTTCTTTTTTACGAGGGATGTTCTTCAAGTAGATTCCATCATCTCTGGCGGTCCAAATGCAATCACTATAATCACATTTGTCAGCGAAGTTCACGTCTGTCACAAAGACATTCCCAACGGCGTGAGAGTTGTCGTCGGGGGCAAAGTAGCACCAGAACAATGTCGAGTAACCCGCATTTATTTTGAAATCCCACGAGAATTCAGTTCCTGCGGTCAAATTCTTGATTCCAAGATCATCGTCGCCTGATTTGCAGTGCAGAAGTAAAACCCTTTTGGAAGCCATGCCGTTGATGACGTGGACATGATATCTATGAAACTCCCAGCCCATTTGTGCGCCCACTTGTTGCACCTGCAGGGCTGGTAAGAGTGTCAAAATTACCAGCGAGAAGAAGAAGGCTAGAGAGGTCATTGTTAATTGTTAATTGAAAAAATAGTAAGAGAGGCTAATTCTTCTTCTTCCCTCAAATGGTTGTAAAATTAGTTGTTGATGAGGTGGTTTATATAATCAAATAATTGTTGCAAATTGGAAATTAATTAGATTGATTTGGAATTAATTCCAAATCAATCTAATTAATTTCAATATAATTTGTCATGATAGCTAATTGCTAGCTGCTCTTAATTTCCATTTGTGGTGATTTTGTCTGTAACTTAATTGCCCTCTCTAATTTTGTATCGTCCCCAAATTTGTTTCATTTTCACTTTTGATTATTACTATATTTTCGTTTATAAGAAATTTGAACTGATTACCGTTCGTCACCATTTTATTTTAGGAAGCTTGGGAGACGGTTTTTCCCCTATTTTGTGATTTCCTTGCAGGAGCATGTTTGAATAAACTAGGTTGGGCCGTTAGCCAGGGTTAGAAAATCTCTTGCGTAATTTAAGGAAATTATAATTTGGTTTATCTCTTCTTCTATCTATCCTTTTGGCATCCTCTCGATTGAAACTAATTTCGTGCGAGTTCTATGGGTACATTTAGAAAATAATCGTATTAAATATCGTTAATGTAATTTTAGAAAATAATGATTATTTTTCCATAAGCACATTAGTGATTATGTAGATGCACCAAGAAAAAAAAAACTATTTTGTGTTTAGGGTTATATCTGCCCTTAGGCAATAACTATTTTGTGTAAGTGTACACACTCAAGATTCGAATATTGATATAATTCTCTCACACACAAATTTTTACCGCATTTACTTTTTTTTTTAATAGGCTGAAGATATATTAAATAAAAGTCATGGGGAGCATGACAAAACCATCACAGCAGCCGAAGCTGCAGCTACACAAACCGAAAGTAATCTGCTAAAACTACAGAAAGAAAACTGCAGAAAAAGAGCAGAAAATAAGCCGAAAAACAAAGAACACACACGGCCTCTAACAACACGCTGCCTCCCTACTAAAGGCCGCTCACTGGCCCCACTAGGAAGGCTACGAAGACAAACTGAAGAGGCAGCTACTACACCAAACAGAGGGATGATGCAGAACAACCAGAAGAAAATCTTACAGAGACCCTGGAAAACTGCAGAAAAGAGGGAAATCCGTTTCTGCCCAAAGCCTGCACCTGAAAATTAGGGAATTTGTTCAGCCACTCGACCTGCATCATGATCCGATCAATCTTGTTTCTGCACATGGAGTTGGCCCAGGTAAATTTCCTACCCACCGGCGGAAAATCAACTAGGTTGCAGTCCTCTACCCATTTCCTGAAATCTTCCATACCACGCGAACTCCCAACTCCACTCGATCTGTCCGAAGAATTAAGGGCCTCGTTAAAGTCTCTCGCCACCAAAACAGGCCCTGCGAAACCTTCCATGATAGACACCGGCTCTAACCACTGCTGGCCTCGACGAGCCATTTCAAAATAGCCATAAACGTTGAACCCTTGCAGCCAAATGAAACGGTCACCCACAACCTTCCTGTCAACCTCAAAACACCGTTTGTCCCGCAAGGAGATTAACCCTCCTGAGCGCCCCACGGCAGACGCAAACACCCACTCTAAATCTGAATTCTTCCAAATCGAGTTAATAAAGAAGTCCGAAACTGCTTCCCGTTTGGTTTCTTGTAAGAGCACCACGTCTAAAGCCTCTCTACTAATAATTTTCCTCAACAATCTCCTCTTAACACCTGCCAGCAGACCCCTACTGTTCCACGGCAACATCTTAACCATAAGCACTACCGATAACACGCTCAGACCCATTCCTCCTACTTGTTAAAGCGTTCCTTCTCCTACTTGTTAACTCATTTACTTATTTAGAGCCCGAACATAAAATATCTAATTAAACTAAAACGACTGTTATAAGTCGATCTACAACTGTATATTGTGTTTTTGTCCTTTAATCAACATCCTTTGAGAATGACAAAAACCAGCAGCTAATTTTAATTAGGAAATTGTATGCGATTACTATTACAACATTACCAAAAAATTTCCTTTCAAGACATAATTTTTAGAGAAACTATTGTGTGGGCAAATAAGTAAATTAAAAAAAAATCTGGACTTTTATTTTCTTTGCTGCCAAAAATGGACTTTTATTTTATTTATTAGGGGATCACAACATTAATGCAATATTATTTCATGGTTTATAAGTTTTGAATAACTGAAATCACTCCAAAATATTCGTCACTATTAGCCTAACTTTCATAGCTGGGTACGCTATTTTTATACTCTTACTTTTGCCCAATGGATTAACAACTCACTTTTTTTTTAGGAGAGATGTCCTTCAAGTAGATTTCATCATCCCTGGCAGTCCAAATGCAATCGCTATAATCACATTTGTTAGCGAACGCCTCGTCTGCCACAAAGACATTTCCATTAGACTCTTTCTTTTCGTGCTTTAGTTTTTATTTTATTTTCTTCTTTTTTTAAATTTAAATTTCCTTAAATCTTAGAAATAATAGAGTGGTGACTTAATTGTTATGTATAATTTTTTCCGTTCGAATCGCTCGCGACGGTGCGATAGGAATATTTGAAGATTTTTATGAAATAAAATCACACTGAAGATAATAAAGATGAAAGAGAAAAAAACAAAAAAAAAGTTGAAGAAAATAAAAACTATTTTGTGTAATTTTGTAAAATAATCATTTTATATCATTAACGTAATTTTGGAAAATAATGAATATTTTTCCAGAATCACGTTAATGATTGTGTAGATGCAGCAAGAAAAAAAGCTATTTTGTGTTTAGGGCTACATCTGCCCTTAGCCAATAACTATTTTGTGTGACACACTCAAGACTCGAAGATTGATATAATTCTCTCTCACACACAAACATTTAACGCATGTACATATTTAGAACTCGAACTTAAAATATCTCCTTAAACTAGAACGACCGTTATAAGTTGATCTACACAACTGTAGATTGTGTTTTTGTCCTTTAATCAACGTCTTTTGAGAATGAAAAAAAACCAGCAGCTAATTTTAATTAGGAAATTGTATGCGAATATTATTACAACGTTATAAAATATCTTCCTTTCAAGACAAAATTATTAGAGAAACTATTGTGTGGGCAAATAAGTAAATTAAAAAAATCTGGACTTTTACTTTCTTTGCTGCAAAAAATAGACTTTTATTTTATTAATTGAGGGGATCACAACATTATTGCAATATTATTTCATGGTTTATAAGTTTGGAATTGATGAGATCTCTGCAACATATTCTTCACTATTAGCGCAACTCTAATGGCTGGGTACGCTACTTTTATACTCTTCCTTTTGCCCAATGGATTAACAACTCTTCTTTTTTACGAGGGATGTTCTTCAAGTAGATTCCATCATCTCTGGCGGTCCAAATGCAATCACTATAATCACATTTGTCAGCGAAGTTCACGTCTGTCACAAAGACATTCCCAACGGCGTGAGAGTTGTCGTCGGGGGCAAAGTAGCACCAGAACAATGTCGAGTAACCCGCATTTATTTTGAAATCCCACGAGAATTCAGTTCCTGCGGTCAAATTCTTGATTCCAAGATCATCGTCGCCTGATTTGCAGTGCAGAAGTAAAACCCTTTTGGAAGCCATGCCGTTGATGACGTGGACATGATATCTATGAAACTCCCAGCCCATTTGTGCGCCCACTTGTTGCACCTGCAGGGCTGGTAAGAGTGTCAAAATTACCAGCGAGAAGAAGAAGGCTAGAGAGGTCATTGTTAATTGTTAATTGAAAAAATAGTAAGAGAGGCTAATTCTTCTTCTTCCCTCAAATGGTTGTAAAATTAGTTGTTGATGAGGTGGTTTATATAATCAAATAATTGTTGCAAATTGGAAATTAATTAGATTGATTTGGAATTAATTCCAAATCAATCTAATTAATTTCAATATAATTTGTCATGATAGCTAATTGCTAGCTGCTCTTAATTTCCATTTGTGGTGATTTTGTCTGTAACTTAATTGCCCTCTCTAATTTTGTATCGTCCCCAAATTTGTTTCATTTTCACTTTTGATTATTACTATATTTTCGTTTATAAGAAATTTGAACTGATTACCGTTCGTCACCATTTTATTTTAGGAAGCTTGGGAGACGGTTTTTCCCCTATTTTGTGATTTCCTTGCAGGAGCATGTTTGAATAAACTAGGTTGGGCCGTTAGCCAGGGTTAGAAAATCTCTTGCGTAATTTAAGGAAATTATAATTTGGTTTATCCCTTCTTCTATCTATCCTTTTGGCATCCTCTCGATTGAAACTAATTTCGTGCGAGTTCTATGGGTACATTTAGAAAATAATCGTATTAAATATCGTTAATGTAATTTTAGAAAATAATGATTATTTTTCCATAAGCACATTAGTGATTATGTAGATGCACCAAGAAAAAAAAAACTATTTTGTGTTTAGGGTTATATCTGCCCTTAGGCAATAACTATTTTGTGTAAGTGTACACACTCAAGATTCGAATATTGATATAATTCTCTCACACACAAATTTTTACCGCATTTACTTTTTTTTTTAATAGGCTGAAGATATATTAAATAAAAGTCATGGGGAGCATGACAAAACCATCACAGCAGCCGAAGCTGCAGCTACACAAACCGAAAGTAATCTGCTAAAACTACAGAAAGAAAACTGCAGAAAAAGAGCAGAAAATAAGCCGAAAAACAAAGAACACACACGGCCTCTAACAACACGCTGCCTCCCTACTAAAGGCCGCTCACTGGCCCCACTAGGAAGGCTACGAAGACAAACTGAAGAGGCAGCTACTACACCAAACAGAGGGATGATGCAGAACAACCAGAAGAAAATCTTACAGAGAACCTGGAAAACTGCAGAAAAGAGGGAAATCCGTTTCTGCCCAAAGCCTGCACCTGAAAATTAGGGAATTTGTTCAGCCACTCGACCTGCATCATGATCCGATCAATCTTGTTTCTGCACATGGAGTTGGCCCAGGTAAATTTCCTACCCACCGGCGGAAAATCAACTAGGTTGCAGTCCTCTACCCATTTCCTGAAATCTTCCATACCACGCGAACTCCCAACTCCACTCGATCTGTCCGAAGAATTAAGGGCCTCGTTAAAATCTCTCGCCACCAAAACAGGCCCTGCGAAACCTTCCATGATAGACACCGGCTCTAACCACTGCTGGCCTCGACGAGCCATTTCAAAATAGCCATAAACGTTGAACCCTTGCAGCCAAATGAAACGGTCACCCACAACCTTCCTGTCAACCTCAAAACACCGTTTGTCCCGCAAGGAGATTAACCCTCCTGAGCGCCCCACGGCAGACGCAAACACCCACTCTAAATCTGAATTCTTCCAAATCGAGTTAATAAAGAAGTCCGAAACTGCTTCCCGTTTGGTTTCTTGTAAGAGCACCACGTCTAAAGCCTCTCTACTAATAATTTTCCTCAACAATCTCCTCTTAACACCTGCCAGCAGACCCCTACTGTTCCACGGCAACATCTTAACCATAAGCACTACCGATAACACGCTCAGACCCATTCCTCCTACTTGTTAAAGCGTTCCTTCTCCTACTTGTTAACTCATTTACTTATTTAGAGCCCGAACATAAAATATCTAATTAAACTAAAACGACTGTTATAAGTCGATCTACAACTGTATATTGTGTTTTTGTCCTTTAATCAACATCCTTTGAGAATGACAAAAACCAGCAGCTAATTTTAATTAGGAAATTGTATGCGATTACTATTACAACATTACCAAAAAAATTCCTTTCAAGACATAATTTTTAGAGAAACTATTGTGTGGGCAAATAAGTAAATTAAAAAAAAATCTGGACTTTTATTTTCTTTGCTGCCAAAAATGGACTTTTATTTTATTTATTAGGGGATCACAACATTAATGCAATATTATTTCATGGTTTATAAGTTTTGAATAACTGAAATCACTCCAAAATATTCGTCACTATTAGCCTAACTTTCATAGCTGGGTACGCTATTTTTATACTCTTACTTTTGCCCAATGGATTAACAATTCACTTTTTTTTTAGGAGAGATGTCCTTCAAGTAGATTTCATCATCCCTGGCAGTCCAAATGCAATCGCTATAATCACATTTGTTAGCGAACGCCTCGTCTGCCACAAAGACATTTCCATTATACTCTTTCTTTTCGTGCTTTAGTTTTTATTTTATTTTCTTCTTTTTTTAAATTTAAATTTCCTTAAATCTTAGAAATAATAGAGTGGTGACTTAATTGTTATGTATAATTTTTTCCGTTCGAATCGCTCGCGACGGTGCGATAGGAATATTTGAAGATTTTTATGAAATAAAATCACACTGAAGATAATAAAGATGAAAGAGAAAAAAACAAAAAAAAAGTTGAAGAAAATAAAAACTATTTTGTGTAATTTTGTAAAATAATCATTTTATATCATTAACGTAATTTTGGAAAATAATGAATATTTTTCCAGAATCACGTTAATGATTGTGTAGATGCAGCAAGAAAAAAAGCTATTTTGTGTTTAGGGCTACATCTGCCCTTAGCCAATAACTATTTTGTGTGACACACTCAAGACTCGAAGATTGATATAATTCTCTCTCACACACAAACATTTAACACATGTACATATTTAGAACTCGAACTTAAAATATCTCCTTAAACTAGAACGACCGTTATAAGTTGATCTACACAACTGTAGATTGTGTTTTTGTCCTTTAATCAACGTCTTTTGAGAATGAAAAAAAACCAGCAGCTAATTTTAATTAGGAAATTGTATGCGAATATTATTACAACGTTATAAAATATCTTCCTTTCAAGACAAAATTATTAGAGAAACTATTGTGTGGGCAAATAAGTAAATTAAAAAAATCTGGACTTTTACTTTCTTTGCTGCAAAAAATAGACTTTTATTTTATTAATTGAGGGGATCACAACATTATTGCAATATTATTTCATGGTTTATAAGTTTGGAATTGATGAGATCTCTGCAACATATTCTTCACTATTAGCGCAACTCTAATGGCTGGGTACGCTACTTTTATACTCTTCCTTTTGCCCAATGGATTAACAACTCTTCTTTTTTACGAGGGATGTTCTTCAAGTAGATTCCATCATCTCTGGCGGTCCAAATGCAATCACTATAATCACATTTGTCAGCGAAGTTCACGTCTGTCACAAAGACATTCCCAACGGCGTGAGAGTTGTCGTCGGGGGCAAAGTAGCACCAGAACAATGTCGAGTAACCCGCATTTATTTTGAAATCCCACGAGAATTCAGTTCCTGCGGTCAAATTCTTGATTCCAAGATCATCGTCGCCTGATTTGCAGTGCAGAAGTAAAACCCTTTTGGAAGCCATGCCGTTGATGACGTGGACATGATATCTATGAAACTCCCAGCCCATTTGTGCGCCCACTTGTTGCACCTGCAGGGCTGGTAAGAGTGTCAAAATTACCAGCGAGAAGAAGAAGGCTAGAGAGGTCATTGTTAATTGTTAATTGAAAAAATAGTAAGAGAGGCTAATTCTTCTTCTTCCCTCAAATGGTTGTAAAATTAGTTGTTGATGAGGTGGTTTATATAATCAAATAATTGTTGCAAATTGGAAATTAATTAGATTGATTTGGAATTAATTCCAAATCAATCTAATTAATTTCAATATAATTTGTCATGATAGCTAATTGCTAGCTGCTCTTAATTTCCATTTGTGGTGATTTTGTCTGTAACTTAATTGCCCTCTCTAATTTTGTATCGTCCCCAAATTTGTTTCATTTTCACTTTTGATTATTACTATATTTTCGTTTATAAGAAATTTGAACTGATTACCGTTCGTCACCATTTTATTTTAGGAAGCTTGGGAGACGGTTTTTCCCCTATTTTGTGATTTCCTTGCAGGAGCATGTTTGAATAAACTAGGTTGGGCCGTTAGCCAGGGTTAGAAAATCTCTTGCGTAATTTAAGGAAATTATAATTTGGTTTATCTCTTCTTCTATCTATCCTTTTGGCATCCTCTCGATTGAAACTAATTTCGTGCGAGTTCTATGGGTACATTTAGAAAATAATCGTATTAAATATCATTAATGTAATTTTAGAAAATAATGATTATTTTTCCATAAGCACATTAGTGATTATGTAGATGCACCAAGAAAAAAAAAACTATTTTGTGTTTAGGGTTATATCTGCCCTTAGGCAATAACTATTTTGTGTAAGTGTACACACTCAAGATTCGAATATTGATATAATTCTCTCACACACAAATTTTTACCGCATTTACTTTTTTTTTTAATAGGCTGAAGATATATTAAATAAAAGTCATGGGGAGCATGACAAAACCATCACAGCAGCCGAAGCTGCAGCTACACAAACCGAAAGTAATCTGCTAAAACTACAGAAAGAAAACTACAGAAAAAGAGCAGAAAATAAGCCGAAAAACAAAGAACACACACGGCCTCTAACAACACGCTGCCTCCCTACTAAAGGCCGCTCACTGGCCCCACTAGGAAGGCTACGAAGACAAACTGAAGAGGCAGCTACGAAGACACACTGTATCATCACTCAAATATGCAAATTAACAAGACACACAACATAGTTTGCACATCAACCCGAGTTAAAATCCACATGCTTAGGCAATCAACAATCAGAAATGAACTTTGCACCATAAAAAAGGATTGAAAGGAAAGGTGTATAGAGAATATGAAGAATATGGAGAGAAAAGGGAAAGAAAGAAAGAAAGAAAATAGGAAAAGCAAAAGGATAGATTATATACAAAGAGTGAAAAGAGGAAGGAAAAGAGAAGGAGAATAGAACGAAAAACCCGGATGGAGATGAAGCGGTGAGGCAGTATCCGTCAAGGGCAGACAGTCGAGGGCTAGACGAAATTCTTCTTCTGGGGAGTTCTTCTCTTGGGAGCCATGCTGACAATACTTCATTTTTCTTATTCGCACCTTTGCCTTCTTTCGTTTTTCTTTTTTTCTTTTTTTTTTCTTCTTTTTCTTTTTGAAACCAAATAAGACTTTCTTTTCTTTGCTTTGTTTCTGGTTTCGAATATTTTTTTTTTTTTTTTTTTTTTTTTTTTTTTACAAAGATGAAAACGAATTTAACAAACTTCAGCTATGAAGATTGAGTTAGCTTGAGGATTTTGCCAACTTACTTCAGCTAGGCCTTGATGAAAGAACTTCGGCTAGGGCTTGATGACTTTGCCCTAGACCTTTTTCGGCATCTACACCTTCTTGTTGATCTCCCCCACACTTGGGCTCTGCTGATCATCTAGCCCGCCACCTCTGACAAATACTACTCACCTGGAAGGAAAAGGGATCAAGAAAAGTTAGAACAAGTGTTTAAAGAAGAGAGAAAATGAGAAGATGTCGGGGGCTAAACGAAAAAAGGGTGTCTAGGGCTAAATGAAGAAAAAGAGAGGAAGGATAGAAAGAAAAAAAAGAAAAGAAAACAAAGATGCAAGGTTCATTTTTTTCCGTCTTTTTGTTGCTTTCCTAAGACTGATGGTGTCCATACCCAGGGGTCTCATGCAAACTTAGTTGAGTGCCTAGCTAAGCATTGAATCACACATGAAAAATAAGACTGTTTAGGCTCAAATGCTCACAAAGTGTTATAAATGATTGCTGATATTTAGTGCAGATGTAGGTTATAAGAGCTAGCAGACAAAACATGCAAGATCTAGGGCAAGACTAACATGAAAGGCAGTTCATTTCTATGTGCTCATAAGTCAAAAGTGTGTCCATACAAAGGGGGTTTTAAAACTGGGCAGTGATACCAAATTAGCAAAATCCTTTAAAGTGAAAATCCGAAAAAATTTAAATTTTTGCACAAAGCATGCAATCAAATATACACAAATCATGTCACACAAACACATAAATCCTCCCCCACACTGAGGCTTCGCATTGTCCTCAATGCGAGAGAGATGCACAAAACAACCAAGAGAGTTAAGATAATAAAAGGAGAAGGAGGAAGGGAGAGGAGAATGTTGTGGAGTGCCCTAGGGCGATGGTGCATTGCCGATCGGCCGGATCTAGTGATGGTAGAGGTCGCCGGCTTAGATCCGGTGACTTTTAGGTCTGCATCGGACGACGGCTGGGAGTTGGAGGGCTCATCGGCGTCGGTAGCTTTCTCATTTTCTGGCCCTAGTTCAGTGTGGCGAGAGTGGAAGTGGCCGGAATCGGGGGCTGACGGGGGATGACGAGCTGGTGGGTAATGGGTTTTCTTTTTTTTTTTTTTTTTTTTGGGCCACCATTTTAATTTTTATGGGTCTTTTGAGGGACATGGTAAGTGTGTGGCTAGGGTTTCAAGGGAAGAAGATGGAGTGAAGGAGAAAGGTGGTCGGTTGAAAGGGAAAGAGAAAACAAGATAGATAGGAAAAATGGGTAAGTGAGGTTGAGGGAAGCCGGATGACACGTGCCGTGGTCCGATTCGCTGAGGGACACGTGGCACGAGACGGTTGGGTGAGGGGGGAAGACGCGGATCGCCACAGGGGAGCACACGCTGACGTTGAAGACACGTGGCATGCGTTGATTAGCCTACGCGTTGAGACGCAGATCGCCAAAGGGGACGCGGATTGGCTGGATGAGGGGCTGCCACGTGGCGTCTTCTGGTTGGTCTACGCTGATTGCGCGAGGATAAGGCGTTGACTGGCTGATGACCGTTGAGGATGACGCGGGACACATGGCGCTTCGGGATTGGAGGCCGCGGATTGTGTACACGTGTCGCGCGCTGGTTGGCCCTCTCCGGATTGCGGATAAGACGCTTTGGATGGGGTATCTGCCACGTGGCACGCGGTGGTTGGGCGCTCGGATTGTGGATAGCGCGGCGCCACGTGGCGCACGCTGATTCGTGGTCGCGGATTGGGGATGATGGCGCGTTGACGGAGTGGTTAAGGCGTTGAAGACGCGTGTCGCGACTCCATTGGGCGACGCGGAGCGCGTGGGGCGCGTGGCATCCGGATTCTCATCTGCAATTTCAAAATTTGAAATGGATGAGGGAGAGGAGGGAAAAAAATAAAATAAAGTTTTTTTTTTTTTTTTTATAACAAAAACGAAATTAAAACAAAGGGGAGGGAATTAAGGAAATAAAAATAGGAAAAATGGAAAGGGGCATCCTAAATAAACCAAATAAAACAGGAATTAATAATAAAAACTAAGTAAAGAAAGGAATAACGAAAATAATTATTTAAACGAGAGAGATACGAGGAAAAAAATAAATGAGGCGCGATGAAATGCCTCCTTGACCGGCCATGTTTTTCGTCCAGGCCCGGACGATTTTAGGCGTCTAGGGCAAGACTGGTGGGTCTGCCACCAGGGGGTGGAAACCTTCGTGGAATAGCTCCAATCTATGGTCATACACTTTGGAAATGAGGCCCGTGTCCATATTCTGGATCGCAACCACACCATGATCATTCGTCTTCTTGACAAGATAAGGGCCGGTCCACTTTTGCTTCAACTTTCTGGAAAAGAGCCTCAGACAAGAATTGTAAAGTAAAACCTTTTGTCCAGTATCGAAGGTTTTAGAAGAGAGTAACTTATCGTGGTGAGTGTTAATCTTGGCTGTGTCTTGGGCAGGTTGCGGAGTTGGGTTATCATTGAGCGTCTTGCCCTCGATGGTCAAGGAAGGAGCAGTAGCAGTTGAGGCGGGGGTTACTGTAGCCTCAAAAGTGGTCATGTCGACAGCTGGAGTAATGGCTAGTCGAGGAGTGCAAAGGGCTGGGTCAAGTATCTTGACGTCGACGACCGTCCATCCAAGGGCCTTGTGGTATCCTTTGAGTGTCGACACCAGCTCGCGCTCCGCATCTGGATCAAGCTTGCTAGAGATGATCACCGGGAGTGTGTCATGTTTGTCAAGGTAGGCGTACTTGAGGTGCGAGGGCAAGCTCTTCAATTCCAACTTAGGGTCCTGTAGAAAAGAAGGGGCAGACATTGAGTTTGTAGTGATGTTCTTGTCGAGGGCAAGATGGGAAAAGTTGTCAGCGTTAAAATCGAAGACTTGTGTATCTATAGGGTCAACACTATCAACAATTGAGTGCTCTGAAGTCACAAGTGTCAAGACCAAGGGGTCTAGTGCGACGGGTGAAATAGTTCTGTCTAGGGCAAGCTGGATAGAGTCGTCCGCGTCAAGATTGGAAACTTGTGTAATAATAAGGTCTACAACGTCAACATTTGAATGCTCTTCTAACGCGGCAACGACTTCATGTAATTCTGGTGGAGTCTTAATTGTCGAGGCCAAGACGTCCAATCTTGCTGGCGTGACACTTCTGTCGAGGGCAGACTGAAAAGGTTCAATAAAATTCAAGTCAGTAACTTTATCAACCAAAGGATCGATCGTATCAGCAAAATTAACACAAGCAAGATTAGAAGGATATTGCACGGCTTCCATCATGGTGAACTTAATGATTTCTCCATCAAACTCAAGAGAGATAGATGCGTCATGAACGTCTATCTTGGCCCTGGCTGTAGCCAAAAACGGTCGCCCTAGAAGAACATCTGTGGCTTTAGCGGATTCTTCATTCTCCATGGCAATGACATAGAAGTCTGCGGGAAATAGGAAGTCGCCTACTTGGACCAAGACATCCTTAATTACACCTTCGGGGCGAATTACGGAACGATCGGCCAATTGGATGACAAGCGGGGTTGGCTCGAGGGGTCCTAGGCCAAGACGGTTGAAAATCGTCAAGGGCATGACATTAATGCCAGCCCCTAGATCACACATGGCCTTGCCAATACTGACTGTCCCTATCGTGCAGGGGAGGACAAACATGCCCTGGTCTTCGCACTTTGGAGGGATCTTCTGTTGGATAATGGCAGAGAAATTCGCCCCCACACTTATCTTATTTACCCCGGCCAAGTTGCATTTGTTAGTGCAAAGCGTTTTCAGGAACTTGGCATAGCGGGGCACATTTTTGATGGCCTGGAGAAGTGGGATATTGACGAGGACTTTGCTGAACATATCAAGGATTTCTTGATACTCTTCCTTCTTCTTGGTCTTGACGAGCCTTTGAGGAAAGGGCGGCTCGAGGATCTTGTGTATATACTCTTGGGTAAATTCTTGTGGGCTCGTGTCACCTCGTGGAGCCATCCCTCGTGGAGATCTAATGCGGTCCTCCATCACTTCTGGAAGTTTAGGCCCAATAAACTTGGCTTTGGGTATTTTCTTGGGTAAAATTTCAGATTCAGGAGACTTTTCGACGTCGAGGCCTAGATGCTCTGGACGGGGCAAGACGTAGCCACTGCGAAGAGTCATAGCACACACATTGTGCTTTGGGTTGGCCTCAGTCTGGGGCGGCAATCTGCCCTGGTTTTTCAATTCTTTCATGTCCGCGGCCATTATGCTCATTTGTTTTTGTAGATCAGTGATGGCGTTCCTACAGTGAGCTACCTCATCAACCGGCGGGGCAGAAGAATTGGAGGTCTGGCCCTGATCGGTCTGATAGAAAGGTTGTTGGTTGTTGGGATGGGTAGGTCTAGGCTTGAAGTTTTGGGCGTTGAAAGGTGGCTGGGCCTGATTCATGTACTGATTGTGCTGCATTGGTTGCCCTGGTCCAGACGCTTGTTGATGGCTGACCCAGCCGGAGTTTGGTGGTCTCCACACCTGATTGTAATTCTGTCCGTATGGGGCCTGATTGTAATTGTCAATGGCGTTGATACTCTGGATCTCATCAGGGATATGAGGGCACGCATCTGTTGGATGATCGGTCATGTTGCATATCTGACAGGTCTTGACCTGAACTGTCTGTCCGGGGGCCATGTTCTGAAGCATGCCCATTATAGTGGTCAATTGGGTCTGCATCGCAGCCACTTGGGCATCTTGCCCTGGATGATTACTTTCCTCAGGTATGCAATTCCTTGCCATTAACTCGATGGTGGCCTTCGCGGCGGCAGGGGTGAGTCTGGTGATAGCACCACCACCAGCGGCGTTGAGCAATGCCTTGTCACGAGCTTTGAGACCTTCACAAAAATATTGGATGAGGGCGTGCTCGGTAAGGTTGTGTGAGGGGCACATAGCTTGCATCTTTTTGTAGCGCTCATGATACTGGCCAAAATCTTCTTCTTTCCTCTGGACTATAGACACCAATTGCTTGCGAGTTACATTAGCCATTTCTGATGGGTAATATTTTTCGGTGAAGGATTTTGACATTTCAGCCCAAGAATTGATGGAATTTGGGGGTAGATCATAGAACCAGTCTAGGGCATCATCTTTCAAAGACCACATGAAGGCTCGGAGTTTGGCGTGCTCAATACTGACATTGGTTGGCTTCATGGCGTCGCAAATAGAGTGCAATTGCTGAAGATGGCGGTGAGGATTTTCTTTTGGAACGCCACGGAAGAGGGGTAGATGGTGCATGACTGCGGACTTGAGCGTCCAATCATGAGGAACAGTGGGCCAAACGATACAAGTGTTGGGTGTTTCAGGGGCACCATTGAGGTCCTCAATGGTTTGCGGAGGATTGTCGATATTAGGACGATCTGCCATCGTGAATATCTCGGGGTAGACAACTGCTGGGTTGTCGAGGTCAGGATGAAAATGATTGTCGGGACCAGTCTGACTAGAGGTTTGACTGTCGAGGGCAGGACGAGGAAGTACTCTGCGAGAGGTTGCACCTACGGCCTTTCTCCGAAATTCTCTCTCTGTCTTTGTGAGTTCGTGGTCAAGGGGTAGAAGGTCAGGTGCAGATCTCCTGGTCATACAAGTAAAAGAAAGAAATTAGTCCGTAAACAAGATTCCCCGGTAACGGCGCCAAAATTTGACGCGCCGTCGAAACGCGCGTCAAAAGTAATAAAAATAATTCCTGATGGGCTAGATGCACAAATTAATGTATATAGCGGCAAGTCAGGGTCGAACCACAGGGAAAATGAAGGACTAAATTTAATCTTGCCCTAAATGTATGATGAGGATGAAAATGCAACAGACCTAAAAGTAACACAAAGGGGGGGGGTTTGGTCGGTCTAGACGAATCTAGCCAACGATGGCAGTTGATGTTGAGACAGAGGATAAAAATGCAAATAACAAGTAACACTAGACAAACGAAATAATTAAATAAAAAGGGAACGAAAATAAAGCAAGAGAATATCAATAACAATGGTAAAGACTAACAGGTGTAATAAAGATAATAACAAAGTAAGTAAAGATAATAGATCAGATAAAAGGAGAAATCTTAGCAGGGGTAGACGGCGGATTGTGTCGAGGTCTAGTCGGTCATCGGTGCAAGGATAGACTGCGTTCACGCCATAGACGTGCTATAGGAACCCTGTTTTCACGGAGATTCCCTACTTCTCTTCTTAAGAGAAGTCACTCCCAAGGTACGCTTATGGGAGTGGCCGTGACACTGTGCCCAAGGTACGCTTATGGGTCATACGCACAGGCCCGTGAAGTGGAGAGAAGACACGTCTAGGGCTAGACACTGAGAAGTCTGCCCTAACAGGTTTCTTGCCCTAGCCAGATTGGACCAAACGACATGATGACTCTGGACCAGGTGCCTACTCTATTCCATGGCCTCACGTTAGTTATTACCATGGAAATGACAATATTCATGAGAAACATGCAAATAGGTGATCAAACTACCAACAAATCTCACACGAAATGACAATAAAATGGCAAGAAAGCGGATACAACAATGAACACGTTTTAAGAACACTTTGACCTCCCAACTATCCTCTTGCAATCCTTAAAACACCCCTGCCAAGACTAAGAGATTTAGCCACTCATGCTGGAAATCATGCACAAGATAGATGGAGAAAGCAACATAAACAGAGAACAGGTGCAGATGAAAACGAAAATCAGGATTAAAAACTAATTGGAGCTTGGGGCTCCAATTTCTGGAAAAATAAGGGAAGAACAAATCCCAATGTTAGAGAGGTGGCTACAATGATTGAAAACCCTAAAAAGATGAAAAATATACTAAAGAGTGGCCTCCTTTAACCTAAAGTTAAGGTTCTATATATAGCCTAACAACCCCACTAGGGGACAAAATGGTATAGAGGAATATTCTCTGATGAGCTGGATGATTTGCACATGGAATCCCGCTAGAATCTTTTTAGCATCTTCGGCCAAGCGTCATCCGAAAAGAAACATTCACGTGCTTCGTCTAGGCCTAGACATAAGATCTCGTCTAGGTCTCGACGGTAGGTCTCGACGACAAAACTGCATCTAGGGCTCGACGATGTAAGATCAGCAAAAATGCATCCAAATGTCGCGTTTTTCAGCAAGTTTCTCCCTTTAGTCCAAATCTACAAAGTGGTTGAAAAATAAGCCAAATTAATAGTATCAAACATGAAATTAGACCTAAAAGAGAGGGAAAAACATGCATAAAAAGACATCATAACAATGATGCAGAACAACCAGAAGAAAATCTTACAGAGACCCTGGAAAACTGCAGAAAAGAGGGAAATCCGTTTCTGCCCAAAGCCTGCACCTGAAAATTAGGGAATTTGTTCAGCCACTCGACCTGCATCATGATCCGATCAATCTTGTTTCTGCACATGGAGTTGGCCCAGGTAAATTTCCTACCCACCGGCGGAAAATCAACTAGGTTGCAGTCCTCTACCCATTTCCTGAAATCTTCCATACCACGCGAACTCCCAACTCCACTCGATCTGTCCGAAGAATTAAGGGCCTCGTTAAAGTCTCTCGCCACCAAAACAGGCCCTGCGAAACCTTCCATGATAGACACCGGCTCTAACCACTGCTGGCCTCGACGAGCCATTTCAAAATAGCCATAAACGTTGAACCCTTGCAGCCAAATGAAACGGTCACCCACAACCTTCCTGTCAACCTCAAAACACCGTTTGTCCCGCAAGGAGATTAACCCTCCTGAGCGCCCCACGGCAGACGCAAACACCCACTCTAAATCTGAATTCTTCCAAATCGAGTTAATAAAGAAGTCCGAAACTGCTTCCCGTTTGGTTTCTTGTAAGAGCACCACGTCTAAAGCCTCTCTACTAATAATTTTCCTCAACAATCTCCTCTTAACACCTGCCAGCAGACCCCTACTGTTCCACGGCAACATCTTAACCATAAGCACTACCGATAACACGCTCAGACCCATTCCTCCTACTTGTTAAAGCGTTCCTTCTCCTACTTGTTAACTCATTTACTTATTTAGAGCCCGAACATAAAATATCTAATTAAACTAAAACGACTGTTATAAGTCGATCTACAACTGTATATTGTGTTTTTGTCCTTTAATCAACATCCTTTGAGAATGACAAAAACCAGCAGCTAATTTTAATTAGGAAATTGTATGCGATTACTATTACAACATTACCAAAAAATTTCCTTTCAAGACATAATTTTTAGAGAAACTATTGTGTGGGCAAATAAGTAAATTAAAAAAAAATCTGGACTTTTATTTTCTTTGCTGCCAAAAATGGACTTTTATTTTATTTATTAGGGGATCACAACATTAATGCAATATTATTTCATGGTTTATAAGTTTTGAATAACTGAAATCACTCCAAAATATTCGTCACTATTAGCCTAACTTTCATAGCTGGGTACGCTATTTTTATACTCTTACTTTTGCCCAATGGATTAACAACTCACTTTTTTTTTAGGAGAGATGTCCTTCAAGTAGATTTCATCATCCCTGGCAGTCCAAATGCAATCGCTATAATCACATTTGTTAGCGAACGCCTCGTCTGCCACAAAGACATTTCCATTAGACTCTTTCTTTTCGTGCTTTAGTTTTTATTTTATTTTCTTCTTTTTTTAAATTTAAATTTCCTTAAATCTTAGAAATAATAGAGTGGTGACTTAATTGTTATGTATAATTTTTTCCGTTCGAATCGCTCGCGACGGTGCGATAGGAATATTTGAAGATTTTTATGAAATAAAATCACACTGAAGATAATAAAGATGAAAGAGAAAAAAACAAAAAAAAAGTTGAAGAAAATAAAAACTATTTTGTGTAATTTTGTAAAATAATCATTTTATATCATTAACGTAATTTTGGAAAATAATGAATATTTTTCCAGAATCACGTTAATGATTGTGTAGATGCAGCAAGAAAAAAAGCTATTTTGTGTTTAGGGCTACATCTGCCCTTAGCCAATAACTATTTTGTGTGACACACTCAAGACTCGAAGATTGATATAATTCTCTCTCACACACAAAGATTTAACGCATGTACATATTTAGAACTCGAACTTAAAATATCTCCTTAAACTAGAACGACCGTTATAAGTTGATCTACACAACTGTAGATTGTGTTTTTGTCCTTTAATCAACGTCTTTTGAGAATGAAAAAAAACCAGCAGCTAATTTTAATTAGGAAATTGTATGCGAATATTATTACAACGTTATAAAATATCTTCCTTTCAAGACAAAATTATTAGAGAAACTATTGTGTGGGCAAATAAGTAAATTAAAAAAATCTGGACTTTTACTTTCTTTGCTGCAAAAAATAGACTTTTATTTTATTAATTGAGGGGATCACAACATTATTGCAATATTATTTCATGGTTTATAAGTTTGGAATTGATGAGATCTCTGCAACATATTCTTCACTATTAGCGCAACTCTAATGGCTGGGTACGCTACTTTTATACTCTTCCTTTTGCCCAATGGATTAACAACTCTTCTTTTTTACGAGGGATGTTCTTCAAGTAGATTCCATCATCTCTGGCGGTCCAAATGCAATCACTATAATCACATTTGTCAGCGAAGTTCACGTCTGTCACAAAGACATTCCCAACGGCGTGAGAGTTGTCGTCGGGGGCAAAGTAGCACCAGAACAATGTCGAGTAACCCGCATTTATTTTGAAATCCCACGAGAATTCAGTTCCTGCGGTCAAATTCTTGATTCCAAGATCATCGTCGCCTGATTTGCAGTGCAGAAGTAAAACCCTTTTGGAAGCCATGCCGTTGATGACGTGGACATGATATCTATGAAACTCCCAGCCCATTTGTGCGCCCACTTGTTGCACCTGCAGGGCTGGTAAGAGTGTCAAAATTACCAGCGAGAAGAAGAAGGCTAGAGAGGTCATTGTTAATTGTTAATTGAAAAAATAGTAAGAGAGGCTAATTCTTCTTCTTCCCTCAAATGGTTGTAAAATTAGTTGTTGATGAGGTGGTTTATATAATCAAATAATTGTTGCAAATTGGAAATTAATTAGATTGATTTGGAATTAATTCCAAATCAATCTAATTAATTTCAATATAATTTGTCATGATAGCTAATTGCTAGCTGCTCTTAATTTCCATTTGTGGTGATTTTGTCTGTAACTTAATTGCCCTCTCTAATTTTGTATCGTCCCCAAATTTGTTTCATTTTCACTTTTGATTATTACTATATTTTCGTTTATAAGAAATTTGAACTGATTACCGTTCGTCACCATTTTATTTTAGGAAGCTTGGGAGACGGTTTTTCCCCTATTTTGTGATTTCCTTGCAGGAGCATGTTTGAATAAACTAGGTTGGGCCGTTAGCCAGGGTTAGAAAATCTCTTGCGTAATTTAAGGAAATTATAATTTGGTTTATCTCTTCTTCTATCTATCCTTTTGGCATCCTCTCGATTGAAACTAATTTCGTGCGAGTTCTATGGGTACATTTAGAAAATAATCGTATTAAATATCGTTAATGTAATTTTAGAAAATAATGATTATTTTTCCATAAGCACATTAGTGATTATGTAGATGCACCAAGAAAAAAAAAACTATTTTGTGTTTAGGGTTATATCTGCCCTTAGGCAATAACTATTTTGTGTAAGTGTACACACTCAAGATTCGAATATTGATATAATTCTCTCACACACAAATTTTTACCGCATTTACTTTTTTTTTTAATAGGCTGAAGATATATTAAATAAAAGTCATGGGGAGCATGACAAAACCATCACAGCAGCCGAAGCTGCAGCTACACAAACCGAAAGTAATCTGCTAAAACTACAGAAAGAAAACTGCAGAAAAAGAGCAGAAAATAAGCCGAAAAACAAAGAACACACACGGCCTCTAACAACACGCTGCCTCCCTACTAAAGGCCGCTCACTGGCCCCACTAGGAAGGCTACGAAGACAAACTGAAGAGGCAGCTACTACACCAAACAGAGGGATGATGCAGAACAACCAGAAGAAAATCTTACAGAGACCCTGGAAAACTGCAGAAAAGAGGGAAATCCGTTTCTGCCCAAAGCCTGCACCTGAAAATTAGGGAATTTGTTCAGCCACTCGACCTGCATCATGATCCGATCAATCTTGTTTCTGCACATGGAGTTGGCCCAGGTAAATTTCCTACCCACCGGCGGAAAATCAACTAGGTTGCAGTCCTCTACCCATTTCCTGAAATCTTCCATACCACGCGAACTCCCAACTCCACTCGATCTGTCCGAAGAATTAAGGGCCTCGTTAAAGTCTCTCGCCACCAAAACAGGCCCTGCGAAACCTTCCATGATAGACACCGGCTCTAACCACTGCTGGCCTCGACGAGCCATTTCAAAATAGCCATAAACGTTGAACCCTTGCAGCCAAATGAAACGGTCACCCACAACCTTCCTGTCAACCTCAAAACACCGTTTGTCCCGCAAGGAGATTAACCCTCCTGAGCGCCCCACGGCAGACGCAAACACCCACTCTAAATCTGAATTCTTCCAAATCGAGTTAATAAAGAAGTCCGAAACTGCTTCCCGTTTGGTTTCTTGTAAGAGCACCACGTCTAAAGCCTCTCTACTAATAATTTTCCTCAACAATCTCCTCTTAACACCTGCCAGCAGACCCCTACTGTTCCACGGCAACATCTTAACCATAAGCACTACCGATAACACGCTCAGACCCATTCCTCCTACTTGTTAAAGCGTTCCTTCTCCTACTTGTTAACTCATTTACTTATTTAGAGCCCGAACATAAAATATCTAATTAAACTAAAACGACTGTTATAAGTCGATCTACAACTGTATATTGTGTTTTTGTCCTTTAATCAACATCCTTTGAGAATGACAAAAACCAGCAGCTAATTTTAATTAGGAAATTGTATGCGATTACTATTACAACATTACCAAAAAATTTCCTTTCAAGACATAATTTTTAGAGAAACTATTGTGTGGGCAAATAAGTAAATTAAAAAAAAATCTGGACTTTTATTTTCTTTGCTGCCAAAAATGGACTTTTATTTTATTTATTAGGGGATCACAACATTAATGCAATATTATTTCATGGTTTATAAGTTTTGAATAACTGAAATCACTCCAAAATATTCGTCACTATTAGCCTAACTTTCATAGCTGGGTACGCTATTTTTATACTCTTACTTTTGCCCAATGGATTAACAACTCACTTTTTTTTTAGGAGAGATGTCCTTCAAGTAGATTTCATCATCCCTGGCAGTCCAAATGCAATCGCTATAATCACATTTGTTAGCGAACGCCTCGTCTGCCACAAAGACATTTCCATTAGACTCTTTCTTTTCGTGCTTTAGTTTTTATTTTATTTTCTTCTTTTTTTAAATTTAAATTTCCTTAAATCTTAGAAATAATAGAGTGGTGACTTAATTGTTATGTATAATTTTTTCCGTTCGAATCGCTCGCGACGGTGCGATAGGAATATTTGAAGATTTTTATGAAATAAAATCACACTGAAGATAATAAAGATGAAAGAGAAAAAAACAAAAAAAAAGTTGAAGAAAATAAAAACTATTTTGTGTAATTTTGTAAAATAATCATTTTATATCATTAACGTAATTTTGGAAAATAATGAATATTTTTCCAGAATCACGTTAATGATTGTGTAGATGCAGCAAGAAAAAAAGCTATTTTGTGTTTAGGGCTACATCTGCCCTTAGCCAATAACTATTTTGTGTGACACACTCAAGACTCGAAGATTGATATAATTCTCTCTCACACACAAAGATTTAACGCATGTACATATTTAGAACTCGAACTTAAAATATCTCCTTAAACTAGAACGACCGTTATAAGTTGATCTACACAACTGTAGATTGTGTTTTTGTCCTTTAATCAACGTCTTTTGAGAATGAAAAAAAACCAGCAGCTAATTTTAATTAGGAAATTGTATGCGAATATTATTACAACGTTATAAAATATCTTCCTTTCAAGACAAAATTATTAGAGAAACTATTGTGTGGGCAAATAAGTAAATTAAAAAAATCTGGACTTTTACTTTCTTTGCTGCAAAAAATAGACTTTTATTTTATTAATTGAGGGGATCACAACATTATTGCAATATTATTTCATGGTTTATAAGTTTGGAATTGATGAGATCTCTGCAACATATTCTTCACTATTAGCGCAACTCTAATGGCTGGGTACGCTACTTTTATACTCTTCCTTTTGCCCAATGGATTAACAACTCTTCTTTTTTACGAGGGATGTTCTTCAAGTAGATTCCATCATCTCTGGCGGTCCAAATGCAATCACTATAATCACATTTGTCAGCGAAGTTCACGTCTGTCACAAAGACATTCCCAACGGCGTGAGAGTTGTCGTCGGGGGCAAAGTAGCACCAGAACAATGTCGAGTAACCCGCATTTATTTTGAAATCCCACGAGAATTCAGTTCCTGCGGTCAAATTCTTGATTCCAAGATCATCGTCGCCTGATTTGCAGTGCAGAAGTAAAACCCTTTTGGAAGCCATGCCGTTGATGACGTGGACATGATATCTATGAAACTCCCAGCCCATTTGTGCGCCCACTTGTTGCACCTGCAGGGCTGGTAAGAGTGTCAAAATTACCAGCGAGAAGAAGAAGGCTAGAGAGGTCATTGTTAATTGTTAATTGAAAAAATAGTAAGAGAGGCTAATTCTTCTTCTTCCCTCAAATGGTTGTAAAATTAGTTGTTGATGAGGTGGTTTATATAATCAAATAATTGTTGCAAATTGGAAATTAATTAGATTGATTTGGAATTAATTCCAAATCAATCTAATTAATTTCAATATAATTTGTCATGATAGCTAATTGCTAGCTGCTCTTAATTTCCATTTGTGGTGATTTTGTCTGTAACTTAATTGCCCTCTCTAATTTTGTATCGTCCCCAAATTTGTTTCATTTTCACTTTTGATTATTACTATATTTTCGTTTATAAGAAATTTGAACTGATTACCGTTCGTCACCATTTTATTTTAGGAAGCTTGGGAGACGGTTTTTCCCCTATTTTGTGATTTCCTTGCAGGAGCATGTTTGAATAAACTAGGTTGGGCCGTTAGCCAGGGTTAGAAAATCTCTTGCGTAATTTAAGGAAATTATAATTTGGTTTATCTCTTCTTCTATCTATCCTTTTGGCATCCTCTCGATTGAAACTAATTTCGTGCGAGTTCTATGGGTACATTTAGAAAATAATCGTATTAAATATCGTTAATGTAATTTTAGAAAATAATGATTATTTTTCCATAAGCACATTAGTGATTATGTAGATGCACCAAGAAAAAAAAAACTATTTTGTGTTTAGGGTTATATCTGCCCTTAGGCAATAACTATTTTGTGTAAGTGTACACACTCAAGATTCGAATATTGATATAATTCTCTCACACACAAATTTTTACCGCATTTACTTTTTTTTTTAATAGGCTGAAGATATATTAAATAAAAGTCATGGGGAGCATGACAAAACCATCACAGCAGCCGAAGCTGCAGCTACACAAACCGAAAGTAATCTGCTAAAACTACAGAAAGAAAACTGCAGAAAAAGAGCAGAAAATAAGCCGAAAAACAAAGAACACACACGGCCTCTAACAACACGCTGCCTCCCTACTAAAGGCCGCTCACTGGCCCCACTAGGAAGGCTACGAAGACAAACTGAAGAGGCAGCTACTACACCAAACAGAGGGATGATGCAGAACAACCAGAAGAAAATCTTACAGAGACCCTGGAAAACTGCAGAAAAGAGGGAAATCCGTTTCTGCCCAAAGCCTGCACCTGAAAATTAGGGAATTTGTTCAGCCACTCGACCTGCATCATGATCCGATCAATCTTGTTTCTGCACATGGAGTTGGCCCAGGTAAATTTCCTACCCACCGGCGGAAAATCAACTAGGTTGCAGTCCTCTACCCATTTCCTGAAATCTTCCATACCACGCGAACTCCCAACTCCACTCGATCTGTCCGAAGAATTAAGGGCCTCGTTAAAGTCTCTCGCCACCAAAACAGGCCCTGCGAAACCTTCCATGATAGACACCGGCTCTAACCACTGCTGGCCTCGACGAGCCATTTCAAAATAGCCATAAACGTTGAACCCTTGCAGCCAAATGAAACGGTCACCCACAACCTTCCTATCAACCTCAAAACACCGTTTGTCCCGCAAGGAGATTAACCCTCCTGAGCGCCCCACGGCAGACGCAAACACCCACTCTAAATCTGAATTCTTCCAAATCGAGTTAATAAAGAAGTCCGAAACTGCTTCCCGTTTGGTTTCTTGTAAGAGCACCACGTCTAAAGCCTCTCTACTAATAATTTTCCTCAACAATCTCCTCTTAACACCTGCCAGCAGACCCCTACTGTTCCACGGCAACATCTTAACCATAAGCACTACCGATAACACGCTCAGACCCATTCCTCCTACTTGTTAAAGCGTTCCTTCTCCTACTTGTTAACTCATTTACTTATTTAGAGCCCGAACATAAAATATCTAATTAAACTAAAACGACTGTTATAAGTCGATCTACAACTGTATATTGTGTTTTTGTCCTTTAATCAACATCCTTTGAGAATGACAAAAACCAGCAGCTAATTTTAATTAGGAAATTGTATGCGATTACTATTACAACATTACCAAAAAATTTCCTTTCAAGACATAATTTTTAGAGAAACTATTGTGTGGGCAAATAAGTAAATTAAAAAAAAATCTGGACTTTTATTTTCTTTGCTGCCAAAAATGGACTTTTATTTTATTTATTAGGGGATCACAACATTAATGCAATATTATTTCATGGTTTATAAGTTTTGAATAACTGAAATCACTCCAAAATATTCGTCACTATTAGCCTAACTTTCATAGCTGGGTACGCTATTTTTATACTCTTACTTTTGCCCAATGGATTAACAACTCACTTTTTTTTTTAGGAGAGATGTCCTTCAAGTAGATTTCATCATCCCTGGCTGTCACGGACTAATCCTTTGGAAGCCCAAGGGATTGAGTTCGTGCGGCGTTCACGCACTCTCTCTACGGAACCAGCCTTTCACACACACCTTAGACCTGCATCACCAGGGAACATAGGGTTAGGGCCGTAATAGGGCCATTATAGGTTATCATAGGAATAACATAAGGCAAGCACATAGACCATAGGGCATACAATCATGAAAGACATCACTTCATAGAATAAGCATACGATTACAGACAAGGGCCAAAAGGTCGCAGACAAGGGGGCCGCCCGCACAAAGGCCGACTCAAACGCCTTCCAATGAATAACCGAGCCCAAAGCATAAAGGGACTGATTACTCACTCCCCCAACCCGAATACAAAGATTATCTGTAAGCTCTCGTTAAGGTTAAGCGGCCATGGGTGTGAACATGCCCTGGACGAGCTTAGACCTTAACACTCTCCCCCACTCAGTTCGTCGACGCCCTCGTCGACCTGTCTTCGAGAAATTCCATAATCAATTCTTGTGCATCTACCAAGTCCTCTGCGCTTTCCCAACTGATTTCTTCATTGCCCAAGTCTTTCCACTTGACGAGGAATTGTCGTTGGTGGATCTGTTTCTTCACATTTTGAATTTGCCGCCTGATTGCCACCTTGCGTTCGGCCAGGATAGCTTCAACTACCTTTACTGGTTGAGGCTGCACCTTGAACCGGACTTCAGCTCTGACTGGCTGATTTCTACTAGCATCTTCCTCATCCGCGTGAAACGGTTTTAAATGGCTCACATGAAACACTGGCTGGCACTTCTTCATCCAATCTGGTGGGTCAACCCGATATGAGACTCTGCCTATTTTCTCAATAATCGTCACGGGGCCCTCATATCGTCGTAGAAGGCGGCGATCCTGTCGTTGGAGTGCTCGAATCTGTCCTGGCATCAGTCTCACCATTACTTTATCGCCCGCTTGAAATTCGAGGGCCCTCCTCCCTTTATCCGCCCATTGTTTCATTCGGCAGGAAGCTCTCTCCAACAAGGCTTTGGCTATTTCAGCGTTCTGCTTCCATTCCTTAGCAAAGTTAAAGGCACTGGGACTCTTCCCCCGATACTCATTCACCGTGTGTGGAAACAACGGTTGTTGGCCTGTAACTAGTTCAAAAGGGCTCTTGTTAGTCGCCGAACTTTTCAAGGAATTAAAGCAGAATTGTGCCACGTCGAGGAGTTCAATCCAGTTCTTCTGATTAGCATGAACAAAATGCCTTAGATACTCTTCTAGAATCGCATTCATTCTCTCAGTTTGCCCATCAGTCTGAGGATGGAATCCTGAAGACATATTCAGCCTAGAGCCAAGCAAGTTGAATAATTCCTTCCAAAAGGTGCCAGTGAATCGAGGGTCTCTATCGCTAATAATGCTTTCCGGGATACCCCAATACTTCACAATGTTTTTAAAGAACAATCGCGCCGTTTCCTCTGCAGTGCAAGTCTTAGATACCGGAGCAAAAGTCGCATACTTCGAGAATCGATCTACTACCACAAAGATTCCACAAAGATTCCCCACTTTTGGGAGGCAAGTAATGAAGTCCATAGATACACTCTCCCACGGCCGGTTGGGGACTGGCAATGGATCAAGTAGACCTGCAGACTTCTGTCTATCTACCTTATCCTGTTGACAAATCAAACAAGTCTTCGTAAACATGCGAACATCATCTCTCATTGCCGGCCAAAAGTAGGCCTGCCTAATAAGCGCCAAGGTTCTACGCCACCCGCAGTGTCCTGCCCATAAGGTATCATGACATTCGCGAAGCAATTTCTTCCTTAAATCCCCTCCTTTTGGCACATAGACTAACTGCCCTTTCGTCATTAACAGGTCGTCCTCCACCCAAAACCTTCGAGTTTTACCTTCTTTCACGAGTGTCAATAGCGCCTGTGCAATTGAATCTGACTTCATCTGCTCTCTAATTTCTCCTCTCAGTGGGGTACTGATTTTGCTTACACTAGCCTGAGTCATTATACGCATTGAAGCCAAGTCACTTCTCCGGCTTAAGGCATCCGCAACTTGGTTAGACTTCCCAGCCTTATGTTCGAAGTTCACATCGAACTCTGCTAAAATCTCCTGCCATCTAGCCTGCTTGGCAGTAAGCTTCGGTTGGGTGAGAAAATGACTAGTTGCCATATTATCTGTCTTCGCTATGAAGTCAGAACCCAATAGGTAGTGACGCCATTTGGTGACACAATAGATAATAGCTAGAAGCTCTTTTTCCTGCACCGTGTATCTCCTTTCCGCATCATTCAGCTTCCTACTCTCAAAAGCTACAGGATGTTGGTTTTGGAGGAGCACCCCACCTAGCGCAAAGTCAGACGCGTCCGTTTGAACTTCATAAGGTTGTGTCGGGTCTGGGAGTGCCAAAACGGGATCTTCCATCATAGCTCGCTTGATATCTCTGAATGCCTCTTCGCACTCCATAGACCACACCCATCTCACTCCCTTTTTCAGTAAGTTCGTAAGAGGGCTAACCCTTCTAGCATATCCCTCAATAAACCGACGATAGTAGTTGGCTAAACCCAAGAATGAACGCAGTTCTGTCAGCCCGCTCGGGGGTTGCCATTCTTGAATCGCCTGTACTTTACTCATATCCATGCGAATCCTACCCCGTTCAATGACATGACCCAAGAAGTTAATCTTGGTTTGGGCAAAGGCGCATTTCTCCCTTTTCACGTAAAGTTGGTTCGCTTTGAGTTTGTCGAACACAAGTCTCAGGTGTTCCAAGTGGCCCTCCAAAGTGGTTGAATAAATCACAATGTCATCAATATACACGACCACAAACTTGTCAAGGTACTCTCGAAAAACCTGATTCATTAGTGTGCAGAAGGTGGCAGGGGCGTTGGTCAACCCGAAGGGCATTACTAAAAATTCAAAGGAACCATATCTCGTAACGCACGTTGTCTTAGCTTCATCACCTTCAGCTATTCTAACTTGATAATACCCTGATCTCAAGTCTAACTTCGTGAAGAACTTCACCCCGCTTAATTGATCAAATAGATCGGCTATCAAAGGAAGCGGATACCGATTCTTCACCGTCACCTTATTCAACGCTCGATAATCCACACACATGCGAAGGCTACCATCGTGTTTCTTCTGGAAAAGTACCGGAGCTCCATACGGGGCCTTTGCTGGTCTAATGAACCCACCATCCAACAATTCAGCCAATTGTTTTCGTAACTCGGCCAACTCAGGAGGGGCCATCCGGTAGGCTGCCTTCGCTGGGGCTTTGGCACCGGGGATTAATTCAATCTCATGATCAATATTCCTACGCGGAGGCAAGTTTTTGGGCAACTGGTCAGGCATCACCTCTGCGTATTCCTCCAACAGCTGACTAACTATGGATGGGCATTCTGCCAATACACTATCATCACTCCAGGAGGCTATAGCCAAGAAGGTTGCCTCTTTTTTCTTTAAGCCGCGTTTAAGCTGCATAGCAGAGAGTAGTCTTTTCTCTCTCGTAGGACTTATCGTCACTGGGATTACCACCGGTTCTTCACCCATCAGTAAGAGGCAACGAGCTGATGGGACAGGAACGGCTTTAGCCAAAAGAAGGAAGTCCAAGCCAAGGACCACATCAAAATCGTCGATAACGGCCACTACAAAATCTGATTTGCCCTTCCAAGAGCTCATCTGTATGTCAACATTTTTCGCACTTCCCTCCGTCTCCCTTGCTTCCGAATTCACCGCCTTCAGTTTTCCCCCATCTGGGACAACCGTCACTCCAAGTTTTCTTGCAAAGGAGTCCGACAGGAAGCTATCGGTGGCACCCGTGTCGATAAGGGCCTCCATAGAATAGCGTCCCATTTGGACAGTCACATACATTAAGCCCTTCGCCATCTCCTGTGTGGCCAACTGCTTCTTCAAGGCCGATAAGAAACTCCTCTCTGAAGGGTGTTCCCCCTGGGTTAACGCCAACGCCTTCTCAGGTTCAGGGCTCGTAGATCCCCGAACTGTCTGCAGCGCGCTTAAGGCAACCTTTGTAGGGCATTCAGCCGCTTTGTGAGGACCTTCACAGATGAAACACGCAATAGGTCGCGGGATTCTATTGCCGAACCTGTTAGGGCCTTGGAAGTTTGTTGAGTTCCTAGCTGGGAACCGATTTTCACTAGTTCCAGTACTAGGCCTAGTAAACTTGTTCGACTTAGCATCAGGTCCATTAGATCCTCCAAACTTCCGTTTTGTCCCCACATCCGATCTATCCTCTACTCTCTCCGCTATTGTGATTGCATCATTCAGGGTCTTGGGATTCTGCCGGCGGACTTCGTTCCTGGGGTAAGGCTTTAACCCCTGAGTAAAATTGAACATTCTATCGGCCTCCGACATTTCCTTAATATCGAGCATAAGCGTGGAGTATCTGTTCACATATTCTCTCATAGAGGTCGTTTGCACTAGTTCGCGCAAGCTTATACGAGCGGCATATTCCACATCCTCTGGGCAGAACGACTTCCTTAACTCCACTTTAAACTCTTCCCACGTGACGATGCTATTAGCGCGAGTCCTCCACCATACTTTAGCATCGTCGGATAGTAACATTACTACCACCGTCAGTTTCAACTCATCTGACAGAACCTGGCACATATTGAAGTAGTTTTCTATGTCAAACAAGAAATTATCTATCTCTTTTGCACTCCTCATTCCATTATAAGGTTTTGGTTGAAAACTTTTGCACTTGTTTAGTTCGGTCATCCCCATCGCCAAAGGGCCAGGAGAATTCCTTTGCCCACTTTCCGTGAGTTTGCCCTGTATCTCAATCAGGGAGGCGTCCAGCAGTCCCACCTTCTTGTCGGTTTCGCGAAACATATCCCACGCTTCTTTAAGATTATCTTGCAATTCATCCACCCTAGTACCAGTGGTGGTGAGTGCCACATTCAGTTCTCTAATGTCTGCCCTCTCTAGCAGCTCATCAAGATTCTCATGAGGGCCACCCTCTTTCTCTGGGGTTCGACCTTCGAAGCTTAAGAGTCTCCTTGTTAATTGTGCTTCTAGCGCCTCTACGCGTCGCACTCGTTCCGCAAAGAGGCGAAACGTGTCCACATTCTCTTCAACCGAGAAATCATTATCGGCGCTCTCGCCTTTAAACAACTCATCGTATTGGGTCAGACGAGATTCTAGCATCTCAATGCGTTTATCCCTCTCAAGTATCTGTTCCAGTGTTACTTGTGGCTGTGAGGAGCCAATACCTAGAGTCCTCTGACTCTGTATCCACGCGTCGATCGCATCCACGCGATTCTCTAGTTCTGTGCACCTGACTTTCGAAGTCTTTGCCATTACAAAGAAATCAAAATCGCTCCGCTACCAACTGTCACGGACTAATCCTTTGGAAGCCCAAGGGATTGAGTTCGTGCGGCGTTCACGCACTCTCTCTACGGAACCAGCCTTTCACACACACCTTAGACCTGCATCACCAGGGAACATAGGGTTAGGGCCGTAATAGGGCCATTATAGGTTATCATAGGAATAACATAAGGCAAGCACATAGACCATAGGGCATACAATCATGAAAGACATCACTTCATAGAATAAGCATACGATTACAGACAAGGCCCAAAAGGTCGCAGACAAGGGGGCCGCCCGCACAAAGGCCGACTCAAACGCCTTCCAATGAATAACCGAGCCCAAAGCATAAAGGGACTGATTACTCACTCCCCCAACCCGAATACAAAGATTATCTGTAAGCTCTCGTTAAGGTTAAGCGGCCATGGGCGTGAACATGCCCTGGACGAGCTTAGACCTTAACACTGGCAGTCCAAATGCAATCGCTATAATCACATTTGTTAGCGAACGCCTCGTCTGCCACAAAGACATTTCCATTAGACTCTTTCTTTTCGTGCTTTAGTTTTTATTTTATTTTCTTCTTTTTTTAAATTTAAATTTCCTTAAATCTTAGAAATAATAGAGTGGTGACTTAATTGTTATGTATAATTTTTTCCGTTCGAATCGCTCGCGACGGTGCGATAGGAATATTTGAAGATTTTTATGAAATAAAATCACACTGAAGATAATAAAGATGAAAGAGAAAAAAACAAAAAAAAAGTTGAAGAAAATAAAAACTATTTTGTGTAATTTTGTAAAATAATCATTTTATATCATTAACGTAATTTTGGAAAATAATGAATATTTTTCCAGAATCACGTTAATGATTGTGTAGATGCAGCAAGAAAAAAAGCTATTTTGTGTTTAGGGCTACATCTGCCCTTAGCCAATAACTATTTTGTGTGACACACTCAAGACTCGAAGATTGATATAATTCTCTCTCACACACAAATATTTAACGCATGTACATATTTAGAACTCGAACTTAAAATATCTCCTTAAACTAGAACGACCGTTATAAGTTGATCTACACAACTGTAGATTGTGTTTTTGTCCTTTAATCAACGTCTTTTGAGAATGAAAAAAAACCAGCAGCTAATTTTAATTAGGAAATTGTATGCGAATATTATTACAACGTTATAAAATATCTTCCTTTCAAGACAAAATTATTAGAGAAACTATTGTGTGGGCAAATAAGTAAATTAAAAAAATCTGGACTTTTACTTTCTTTGCTGCAAAAAATAGACTTTTATTTTATTAATTGAGGGGATCACAACATTATTGCAATATTATTTCATGGTTTATAAGTTTGGAATTGATGAGATCTCTGCAACATATTCTTCACTATTAGCGCAACTCTAATGGCTGGGTACGCTACTTTTATACTCTTCCTTTTGCCCAATGGATTAACAACTCTTCTTTTTTACGAGGGATGTTCTTCAAGTAGATTCCATCATCTCTGGCGGTCCAAATGCAATCACTATAATCACATTTGTCAGCGAAGTTCACGTCTGTCACAAAGACATTCCCAACGGCGTGAGAGTTGTCGTCGGGGGCAAAGTAGCACCAGAACAATGTCGAGTAACCCGCATTTATTTTGAAATCCCACGAGAATTCAGTTCCTGCGGTCAAATTCTTGATTCCAAGATCATCGTCGCCTGATTTGCAGTGCAGAAGTAAAACCCTTTTGGAAGCCATGCCGTTGATGACGTGGACATGATATCTATGAAACTCCCAGCCCATTTGTGCGCCCACTTGTTGCACCTGCAGGGCTGGTAAGAGTGTCAAAATTACCAGCGAGAAGAAGAAGGCTAGAGAGGTCATTGTTAATTGTTAATTGAAAAAATAGTAAGAGAGGCTAATTCTTCTTCTTCCCTCAAATGGTTGTAAAATTAGTTGTTGATGAGGTGGTTTATATAATCAAATAATTGTTGCAAATTGGAAATTAATTAGATTGATTTGGAATTAATTCCAAATCAATCTAATTAATTTCAATATAATTTGTCATGATAGCTAATTGCTAGCTGCTCTTAATTTCCATTTGTGGTGATTTTGTCTGTAACTTAATTGCCCTCTCTAATTTTGTATCGTCCCCAAATTTGTTTCATTTTCACTTTTGATTATTACTATATTTTCGTTTATAAGAAATTTGAACTGATTACCGTTCGTCACCATTTTATTTTAGGAAGCTTGGGAGACGGTTTTTCCCCTATTTTGTGATTTCCTTGCAGGAGCATGTTTGAATAAACTAGGTTGGGCCGTTAGCCAGGGTTAGAAAATCTCTTGCGTAATTTAAGGAAATTATAATTTGGTTTATCCCTTCTTCTATCTATCCTTTTGGCATCCTCTCGATTGAAACTAATTTCGTGCGAGTTCTATGGGTACATTTAGAAAATAATCGTATTAAATATCATTAATGTAATTTTAGAAAATAATGATTATTTTTCCATAAGCACATTAGTGATTATGTAGATGCACCAAGAAGAAAAAAAACTATTTTGTGTTTAGGGTTATATCTGCCCTTAGGCAATAACTATTTTGTGTAAGTGTACACACTCAAGATTCGAATATTGATATAATTCTCTCACACACAAATTTTTACCGCATTTACTTTTTTTTTTAATAGGCTGAAGATATATTAAATAAAAGTCATGGGGAGCATGACAAAACCATCACAGCAGCCGAAGCTGCAGCTACACAAACCGAAAGTAATCTGCTAAAACTACAGAAAGAAAACTGCAGAAAAAGAGCAGAAAATAAGCCGAAAAACAAAGAACACACACGGCCTCTAACAACACGCTGCCTCCCTACTAAAGGCCGCTCACTGGCCCCACTAGGAAGGCTACGAAGACAAACTGAAGAGGCAGCTACTACACCAAACAGAGGGATGATGCAGAACAACCAGAAGAAAATCTTACAGAGACCCTGGAAAACTGCAGAAAAGAGGGAAATCCGTTTCTGCCCAAAGCCTGCACCTGAAAATTAGGGAATTTGTTCAGCCACTCGACCTGCATCATGATCCGATCAATCTTGTTTCTGCACATGGAGTTGGCCCAGGTAAATTTCCTACCCACCGGCGGAAAATCAACTAGGTTGCAGTCCTCTACCCATTTCCTGAAATCTTCCATACCACGCGAACTCCCAACTCCACTCGATCTGTCCGAAGAATTAAGGGCCTCGTTAAAGTCTCTCGCCACCAAAACAGGCCCTGCGAAACCTTCCATGATAGACACCGGCTCTAACCACTGCTGGCCTCGACGAGCCATTTCAAAATAGCCATAAACGTTGAACCCTTGCAGCCAAATGAAACGGTCACCCACAACCTTCCTGTCAACCTCAAAACACCGTTTGTCCCGCAAGGAGATTAACCCTCCTGAGCGCCCCACGGCAGACGCAAACACCCACTCTAAATCTGAATTCTTCCAAATCGAGTTAATAAAGAAGTCCGAAACTGCTTCCCGTTTGGTTTCTTGTAAGAGCACCACGTCTAAAGCCTCTCTACTAATAATTTTCCTCAACAATCTCCTCTTAACACCTGCCAGCAGACCCCTACTGTTCCACGGCAACATCTTAACCATAAGCACTACCGATAACACGCTCAGACCCATTCCTCCTACTTGTTAAAGCGTTCCTTCTCCTACTTGTTAACTCATTAACTTATTTAGAGCCCGAACATAAAATATCTAATTAAACTAAAACGACTGTTATAAGTCGATCTACAACTGTATATTGTGTTTTTGTCCTTTAATCAACATCCTTTGAGAATGACAAAAACCAGCAGCTAATTTTAATTAGGAAATTGTATGCGATTACTATTACAACATTACCAAAAAATTTCCTTTCAAGACATAATTTTTAGAGAAACTATTGTGTGGGCAAATAAGTAAATTAAAAAAAAATCTGGACTTTTATTTTCTTTGCTGCCAAAAATGGACTTTTATTTTATTTATTAGGGGATCACAACATTAATGCAATATTATTTCATGGTTTATAAGTTTTGAATAACTGAAATCACTCCAAAATATTCGTCACTATTAGCCTAACTTTCATAGCTGGGTACGCTATTTTTATACTCTTACTTTTGCCCAATGGATTAACAACTCACTTTTTTTTAGGAGAGATGTCCTTCAAGTAGATTTCATCATCCCTGGCAGTCCAAATGCAATCGCTATAATCACATTTGTTAGCGAACGCCTCGTCTGCCACAAAGACATTTCCATTAGACTCTTTCTTTTCGTGCTTTAGTTTTTATTTTATTTTCTTCTTTTTTTAAATTTAAATTTCCTTAAATCTTAGAAATAATAGAGTGGTGACTTAATTGTTATGTATAATTTTTTCCGTTCGAATCGCTCGCGACGGTGCGATAGGAATATTTGAAGATTTTTATGAAATAAAATCACACTGAAGATAATAAAGATGAAAGAGAAAAAAACAAAAAAAAAGTTGAAGAAAATAAAAACTATTTTGTGTAATTTTGTAAAATAATCATTTTATATCATTAACGTAATTTTGGAAAATAATGAATATTTTTCCAGAATCACGTTAATGATTGTGTAGATGCAGCAAGAAAAAAAGCTATTTTGTGTTTAGGGCTACATCTGCCCTTAGCCAATAACTATTTTGTGTGACACACTCAAGACTCGAAGATTGATATAATTCTCTCTCACACACAAATATTTAACGCATGTACATATTTAGAACTCGAACTTAAAATATCTCCTTAAACTAGAACGACCGTTATAAGTTGATCTACACAACTGTAGATTGTGTTTTTGTCCTTTAATCAACGTCTTTTGAGAATGAAAAAAAACCAGCAGCTAATTTTAATTAGGAAATTGTATGCGAATATTATTACAACGTTATAAAATATCTTCCTTTCAAGACAAAATTATTAGAGAAACTATTGTGTGGGCAAATAAGTAAATTAAAAAAATCTGGACTTTTACTTTCTTTGCTGCAAAAAATAGACTTTTATTTTATTAATTGAGGGGATCACAACATTATTGCAATATTATTTCATGGTTTATAAGTTTGGAATTGATGAGATCTCTGCAACATATTCTTCACTATTAGCGCAACTCTAATGGCTGGGTACGCTACTTTTATACTCTTCCTTTTGCCCAATGGATTAACAACTCTTCTTTTTTACGAGGGATGTTCTTCAAGTAGATTCCATCATCTCTGGCGGTCCAAATGCAATCACTATAATCACATTTGTCAGCGAAGTTCACGTCTGTCACAAAGACATTCCCAACGGCGTGAGAGTTGTCGTCGGGGGCAAAGTAGCACCAGAACAATGTCGAGTAACCCGCATTTATTTTGAAATCCCACGAGAATTCAGTTCCTGCGGTCAAATTCTTGATTCCACGATCATCGTCGCCTGATTTGCAGTGCAGAAGTAAAACCCTTATAGCACCAATCCGTGGGTTTTCGTTGATAGCATCCAAGATCACCTTGCGTCGTCGGAATGAATAAAAGCTTCCTTCGTCTCTTCCCCGAAGTGTCAACTTCTCATTCATCCTAAAAGTATTAAGTGAAAGTGTGGCCGGAAGAGTGAACAAGCAGCGTGGAGGCCTCGGGATTGCATCGCCCGTACTCACTTTATTTCTCTTCACCTTTTCAGGTTAACGATGGCTCCCAGGAAGAGAGCTACCCCACTTTTCAAAAAAATCATGTGGCGGTTTAATCCCCACCTTTCAAAAAATCATGTGGCGGTTCAAGCCCCACATTTCAAAAAAATCATGTGGCGGTTTAAACCCCACTTTTGAAAAAAATTAATCATGTGGCGGTTTAATCCCCACCTTTCAAAAAATCATGTGGCGGTTTAAACCCCACCTTTCAAAAAATCGTGTGGCGGTTTAATCCCCACCTTTCAAAAATCATGTGGCGGTTTAAACCCCACTTTTCCAAAAAAAATCATCATGTGGCGGTTCAAGCCCCACATTTCAAAAAATCATGTGGCGGTTTAAACCCCACTTTTCCGAAAAATCATGTGGCGGTTTAAACCTCACCTTTCAAAAAAATGGTGTGGCGGTTTAATCCCCACCTTTCAAAAAAAACATGTGGCGGTTTAAACCCCACCTTTCAAAAAATCGTGTGGCGGTTTAATCCCCACCTTTCAAAAAATCATGGGGCGGTTTAAACCCCACCTTTCAAAAAATCTTGTGGCGGTTCAAGCCCCACATTTCAAAAAAATCATGTGGCGGTTTAATCCCCACCTTTCAAAAAATCAATCATGTGGCGGTTTAAACCCCACCTTTCAAAAATCATGTGGCGGTTTAATCCCCACCTTTCAAAAATCAATCATGTGGCGGCTTAAACCCCACCTTTTAAAAATCATGTGGCGGTGTAAACCCCACCTTTGGAAAAATCGTGTGGCGGTTTAATCCCCACCTTTGGAAAAATCATGTGGCGGTTTAATCCCCACTTTTCAAAAAAATTGAGTGGCGGTTCAAAACCCCACTTTTCAAAAATCATGTAGCGGTTTAAACCCTACCTTTCAAAAAATCGTGTGGCGGTATAATCCCCACCTTTCAAAAAAAATCATGTGGCGGTTTAATCCCCACTTTTCAAAAATGAGTGGCGGTTTAATCCCCACCTTTCAAAAAATCAATCATGTGGCGGTTTAAACCCCACCTTTCAAATATCATGTGGCTGTTTAATCCCCACCTTTCAAAAAATCAATCATGTGGCGGCTTGAACTCCACCTTTTAAAAATCATGTGGCGGTGTAGACCCCACATTCCAAAAATCCATGTGGTGGTTTAAACCCCACTTTTCAAAAAATCATGTGGCAGATTACGCCCCACATTTCAAAAAATCATGTGGCAGTTTAAACCCCACCTTTCAAAAAATCGTGTGGCGGTTTAATCCCCACCTTTCAAAAAACCATGTGGCGGTTTAAAACCCACTTTTTAAAAAAATCACATGGCGGTTTAAACCCCACATTCCAAAAAAACCATGTGGCGGTTTAAACCCCACCTTTCCAAAAATCATGTGGCGGTTTAATCCTCACTTTTCAAAAATCATGTGGCAGTTCATGCCCCACATTTCAAAAAACCATGTGGCGGTTTAAACTCCACCTTTCCAAAAATCATGTGGCGGTTCATTTTGCCCTTTCATACTTTCTGTCAAGTCGTACGGACCGCGAGTGCTACCCTCGCTCTACGCCATTTACTTTCTGTCAAGTCGTACGGACCGCGAGTGCTACACTCGCCCTACGCCATTTACTTTCTGTCAAGTCGTACGGACCGCGAGTGCTACCCTCGCCCTACGCCATTTACTTTCTGTCAAGTCGTACGGACCGCGAGTGCTACCCTCGCCCTACGCCATTTACTTTCTGTCAAGTCGCACGGACCGCGAGTGCTACCCTCGCCCTACGCCATTTACTTTCTGTCAAGTCGCACGGACCGCGAGTGCTACCCTCGCCCTACGCCATTTACTTTCTGTCAAGTCGCACGAACCGCGAGTGCTACCCTCGCCCTACGCCATTTACTTTCTGTCAAGTCGTACGGACCGCGAGTGCTACCCTCACCCTACGCCATTTACTTTCTGTCAAGTCGTACGGATCGCGAGTGCTACCCTCGCCCTACGCCATTTACTTTCTGTCAAGTCGTACGGACCGCGAGTGCTACCCTCGCCCTACTCAATTTACTTTCTGTCAAGTCGTACGGACCGCGAGTGCTACCCTCGCCCTACTTTTCAAAAATGAGTGGCGGTTTAATCCCCACCTTTCAAAAAATCAATCATGTGGCGGTTTAAACCCCACCTTTCAAATATCATGTGGCTGTTTAATCCCCACCTTTCAAAAAATCAATCATGTGGCGGCTTGAACCCCACCTTTTAAAAATCATGTGGCGGTGTAAACCCCACATTTGGAAAAAATTAATCATGTGGCGGTTTAATCCCCACCTTTCGAAAAAATCATGTGGCGGTTTAATCCCCACTTTTCAAAAAATCGTGTGGCGGTTTAATCCGCACCTTTCAAAAAAATCATGTGGCGGTTTAATCCCCACTTTCAAAAATGAGTGGCGGTTTAATCCCCACCTTTCAAAAAATCATGTGGCGGTTCAAAACCCCAACTTTCAAAAAATCATGTGGCGGTTTACACCCCACCTTTCCAAAAATCATGTGGCGGTTTAAACCCCACCTATTCAAAAATCTTGTGGCGGTTTAAACCCCACCTTTCTAAAAATCATGTGGCGGTTTAAACGCCACATATTTAAAAATCATGTGACGGTTTAATCCCCACTTTTCAAAAATCATATGGCGGTTTGAACCCCACCTTTCAAAAAACCATGTGGCGGTTTAAACCCCATATTCCAAAAATCATGTGGCTGTTTAATCCCCACTTTTCAAAAAACCATGTGCCGGTTTAAGCCCCACATTTCAAAAATCATGTGGCTGTTTAAACCCCACATTCCAAAAATCCATGTGGCGGTTTAAACCCCACTTTTCAAAAAATCATGTGGCGGATTAGGCCCCACATTTCAAAAAATCATGTGGCAGTTTAAACCCCACCTTTCAAAAAATCGTGTGGCGGTTTAATCCCCACCTTTCAAAAAACCATGTGGCGGTTTAAAACCCACTTTTTAAAAAAATCACGTGGCGGTTTAAACCCCACATTCCAAAAAAACCATGTGGCGGTTTAAACCCCACCTTTCCAAAAATCATGTGGCGGTTTAATCCTCACTTTTCAAAAATCATGTGGCAGTTCACGCCCCACATTTCAAAAAACCATGTGGCGGTTTAAACTCCACTTTTCCAAAAATCATGTGGCGGTTTAATCCCCCTTTTCAAAAATCATGTGGCGGTTTGAACCTCACCTTTCAAAATAAATCATGTGACGGTTCACGCCCCGCATTTCAAAATAATCATGTGGTGGTTCACGCCCCACATTTCCAAAGAAACCACATGGCGGTTTGAACCCCATCTTTCAATAAAATTGTACGTTGGTTTACACCCCTACTTTTTTGTCAAAAATTTAGTGCGGCGATTCACCTCCGTTTTCTTCAATTTTGATCGCAAGGAAGCTCCACCAATAGTCGGGCCTACGACTTTAAACCAAGGCGCTTCGTGGGAGGCAACCCACGTGTTCTTTTCAACATTACTATTTCTTTCATTAATTTTAAATTCAACATCTTGGGATACCTTTTCCCTATGAATTTACTATTTTACTGTCTCTTCATTTCAGGCGCAACGAGATTTATAAACTTGGGGGCAAGCAAGTGAAGTGACGACCAAAAGAAGGTGTCAAAAAAAAAATGTCAAAGCTCATTTTTCAGGGAAGTTGTCCTTTTACACTTTCGCAATTTCCATTTCCGCAATTTACGTTTTCGCAATTTACATTTCCACGATTTATGTTGTTGCATGAGTGTGTGCGTCATGTCTGCTAAAATTCTTAGTTTTTGCCAAAAAAAAAAAGAAGAAACAAAGAAAAAAAATGAAAACAACAAAAAAAATATATATATTGTTTGGCTTGAAAATCCTACGTTTTAACATCAAGCGTGTTCATCACTTTATCACGACACAGATAACTTGTGCGTTCATTAGAAATTATATAAACATACATGATCTTGTCTGTTAGCTCTTATATCCATGACATGTTTTAGGCGTAAGCAGTCACAAACATATCCCTGTGAGTATTTTGGGCCTTCACGCCTTATTTCTTTTATGAGTGTAAATGCTAAGAAGTGCTAGTTAGATTTGCATAATATCCAGGGTACATGAACCATCAGACATGGGATAGCAGTAAGATGACATTGGACTTTGCTTTGCTCTTCTTCCACATTTTCATTTTAACTTTTTGCCCTTAAAACACATACCTTATACACCATGCACAACTCTATCAAACACTTCGAAACCTTCTTCTAAACTCCTCACCCATGGGTAAGTGCTCCACGGAATTGGCCGACTAAAGTGCCAGAAAGCATGTTTAGTTCATTTCAGCGAATCAGCAGGACGAAAAGGAAACCCTCAAAGGTTGACAGTCAGCGCTAACACACAAGGAAGCGGTGAAGAAAATCCAAGGCCGTTAGAATCAAAATAAAGGAAGTTGTACTTGCTTCAGTCTCTATTTGTATTCAAAAAGAAAGAAAAAAAAGAAAAAAAGAAAAAAAAAAGAAAAAAGAGAAGAAAAAAAAAGGAATAAAAAGAAAAAAGAAAAAAGAGAAAAAAAAAAAGAAAAGAAAAGAAGAAAAAAGAGAAGGAAAAAAGGAAGAAAAAAGAAAAAAAAAGGATCAAAAAAGAGGGTATCTCAAAGGACCCAAGTCAAGGAAAACAGGAGCAAGTATGAAAGATGATCAATCAAATCAATCAAGGTGATCACAAGAAGAGCATCCTAGCAAAAGATGAAGAAACGTGTATACAGAGGGTATCTCCAAGAACCCAAGTCAAGGAAAACAGGAGCAAGTATGAAAGATGATCAATCAAATCAATCAAGGTGATCACAAGAAGTGCATCCTAACAAAAAGATGAAGAAACTTGTATACAGAGGGTATCTCCAAGAACCCAAGTCAATGAAAGCAGAAGCAAGTATGATCAATCAAATCGATCAAGATGATCACAAGAAGAGCATTCCTAGCAAAGATGAAGAAACTTGTATACAGAGGGTATTTCCAAGAACCCAAGTCAATGAAAGTAGAAGCAAGTACGAAAAAAATCATCAATCAAAATCGATCAAGACGATCACCGGAAGAGCATTCCTAGCGAAAGATGAAGAAACTTGTATACTTCGCTTTCACCTCGATCAAATCACCAAGTATTGTTCACCCCAATTTTTCCTCATCACAAATCAGTCGTCGAGCACAAACTCATTAAAACCTTTCACAGAAACAAACACAACACTTTCTTCTACAAAATCCTCATTTTTTCCTCCCTCGCAAAGTCCTTTCGATTATTAGCAGGCCCATGCGGGTACATCTTCATTAGAAGTTTATTCACTCGGATTGACATTGCAAATTTAATTTTTGTGCTATGTTTATTGCATTTTTAGGAGTGTAAACACATAGTCCTGTTTCTGAGCGAGAGCGCAAACACTAATATCTAGTGAGGATTGCTTGCAGCTGCAAGTCATGGGAAAGTCTTGTTCTTGAGGTCGTTATTTCCTGAACAAGATGCAGACGTTGTCTAGACTTGTATCAATCATGTTTATATAACGAAAACTGAACGAACATTTTTCAAAGAATACACTTGATTTGATTTTCTCTTAAGACAAAGAGGTCATTTTCGTTCTAAAAACAAAAGACTTGGGGGCAAGCCGAGATTTAAATGTAGGAATACACATTGTTTTTCACAGTGTCATTGCTCTCTCTTTTTCTATCTGTTGCTGCTTTCGTGTTTGTTTCTTTCCTATTCGCATGATACAGGTACATTTTGATGGAATCATGCCACAAATTGGGTCTTCGATAAGGAAATCGTTATAATGCCCTCGCCTTGGATTTTCATTAAAATCCAACCAACACCGAATGGAGGACATTACCACTCCTCAACCATTGGGACTTCGATAAAGACATCATTGTAATGTCGTCGTCTTGGATTTTCGCCAAAAATCTAATCAAACATACAAATGGAGTACGTTGCCACTCCCCGAACAACTTCGTACGGCGGATCACGCTCCCTCACGGTCAAGTCAAACCAATGTGCTGGCTTTCAACCACTCACCCATCTATCAAATGCGGTGGCTTTTAACCAGTCTCCATTTCAAATCATAAGGTCGCAACCCTGCACCATATCTTGAAATTCGTAAACAGTCACCCCGAATATCAAATCAACATCAGAGTGAAGGTATGTTACCGTCAATCAATACAAGACCGAAGGTACGTTCCAACTCGCGTTTACTTTCTGTCAAGTCGTACGGACCGCGAGTGCTACCCTCGCGCTACGCCATTTACTTTCTGTCAAGTCGTACGGACCGCGAGTGCTACCCTCGCTCTACGCCATTTACTTTCTGTCAAGTCGTACGGACCGCGAGTGCTACCCTCGCCCTACGCCATTTACTTTCTGTCAAGTCGTACGGACCGCGAGTGCTACCCTCGCCCTACGCCATTTACTTTCTGTCAAGTCGCACGGACCGCGAGTGCTACCCTCGCCCTACGCCATTTACTTTCTGTCAAGTCGCACGGACCGCGAGTGTTACCCTCGCCCTACGCCATTTACTTTCTGTCAAGTCGTACGGACCGCGAGTGCTACCCTCGCCCTACGCCATTTACTTTCTGTCAAGTCATACGGACCGCAAGTGCTACCCTCGCCCTACGCCATTTACTTTCTGTCAAGTCGTACGGACCGCGAGTGCTACCCTCGCCCTACGCCATTTACTTTCTATCAAGTCGCACGGACCGCGTGTGCTACCCTCGCCCTACGCCATTTACTTTCTGTCAAGTCGCACGGACCGCGTGTGTACGGACCGCGAGTGCTACCCTCGCCCTACGCCATTTACTTTCTGTCAAGTCGTACGGACCACGAGTGCTACCCTCGCCCTACGCCATTTACTTTCTGTCAAGTCGTACGCGACTGCTACCCTCGCCCTAAGCCATTTACTTCTGTCAAGTCGTACGGACCGCGAGTGCTACCCTCGCCCTACGCCATTTACTTTCTGTCAAGTCGTACGGACCGCGAGTGCTACCCTCGCCCTACGCCATTTACTTTCTGTCAAGTCGCACGGACCGCGTGTGCTACCCTCGCCCTACGCCATTTACTTTCTGTCAAGTCGTACGGACCGCGAGTGCTACCCTCGCCCTACGCCATTTACTTTCTGTCAAGTCGTACGGACCGCGAGTGCTACCCTCGCCCTACGCCATTTACTTTCTGTCAAGTCGCACGGACCGCGAGTGCTACCCTCGCCCTACGCCATTTACTTTCTGTCAAGTCGCACGGACCGCGTGTGTACGGACCGCGAGTGCTACCCTCGCCCTACGCCATTTACTTTCTGTCAAGTCGTACGGACCACGAGTGCTACCCTCGCCCTACGCCATTTACTTTCTGTCAAGTCGTACGCGACTGCTACCCTCGCCCTAAGCCATTTACTTCTGTCAAGTCGTACGGACCGCGAGTGCTACCCTCGCCCTACGCCATTTACTTTCTGTCAAGTCGTACGGACCGCGAGTGCTACCCTCGCCCTACGCCATTTACTTTCTGTCAAGTCGCACGGACCGCGTGTGCTACCCTCGCCCTACGCCATTTACTTTCTGTCAAGTCGTACGGACCGCGAGTGCTACCCTCGCCCTACGCCATTTACTTTCTGTCAAGTCGTACGGACCGCGAGTGCTACCCTCGCCCTACGCCATTTACTTTCTGTCAAGTCGCACGGACCGCGAGTGCTACCCTCGCCCTACCCATGTGCTCTGTTCATTTCCAGCCATACAAACCAAAACAGCCACGTCCCCTCCTAAAAACATACACAAAAATACCCTATAAATACATAACGATTTCCAGCCCTAAACCCTACGGGTTACGCACCCTCTCATCCTCAACACGAATCAAAGCAAAGGAAAACGATCAAGGTGAGTTTATCATGTTGGATTTTGGACAACGGGACTAGTGCGTTAGTACCGTTCGTACACATTAGGGACATATGGACGCATATGTTATTTGTGTACCGTCATATAATATATTGTTAACATAAGGTTAATTGGACCAATTTGATGATCTAATAAAGTTAAGGGGTCCAATCGTCTAATTGAAACAGTGTGGGGGGTTAATACGGTTATTGTGCAGATTCCGGATTAATTCTGAATTGTTGATGGACCGATTCGAAATTAATGAAAAACATTAAGGACGGAATTGATCTCTTGTGGAATTGCTAAAAGAAAAGTTGTTTTTCCTTTATAAGGAAAAACCAAAGGAAAAGGAAGCTCACGGATTCAGTTTTTCCTTTGAGGAAAAACAGAGAGTTTTTCATACCCATCAAATCCCATTGCAAATATCCACTAGAAGATCAAGACTCTGTGATTCTCACATCGATCATGGCATCATTACCATCAGGTACGCTTCCGCTGCTTGATCTAATTTTCATGCAATTTAATCTGATTGATTCGTTCCTGGTTTGATCGAGGTGATCTAACAATTGGTAGCGGAGCAAGTCAATTTTAATCTTGCATGAATTGATGAAATGATCTTGATTGCAAAAATTAGGTTTTTAATTTAAGAATCCTAATTCTGAAAAATTGGGTTTTGTGATCTGTCAATTTATTTTTAATTTGGGATTGACCTTGATTCATGAATTGATTAGAAATAGATCAATCATAGAATTTGCACATGAAATCAATTTATTGTGTAAATTGGGTTTGATTTCGGCAATCTCTTGGATTAATGGTTACCAAATTGTTGATCCCAATTTCCATATAAGAAATTGACAGAGAACGTGGGTTTTAATTGCACATGGATTTGCTATATAATGGTTCTGTTGAATCAATTATTAGATTGATGATGCCATGATGGAAATTTGTTTTCAATTCCGAAATCACCAGTAAGCAATTGCAATTGATTTTTATTAATTGGATTAACAATCATAGTAAGCAATTGATGGAATTTGTTGATTAATTGATTAAATCTTTGCTGATTTATTCCAGTTTGTAATTGGAATTAAAATTAATCAAATCAAGCGGCATTAATTATTTGCAATTTCGGGTTTTGGTGATTCCGGAATTGATTTGATTAATTGTTTGAAATTGAGGTTTGCAATTTCCGGATTTTACGATTCCTGATTGAGGTTATAATTGCTGGATTTTACAATTTCCGGAATTGAATTTTTTTTATTCCGGGGGTGCAGTTGTGATTCAGGTAGTTCCGGATTTGTAGTGCTCTTGATTAATTAATCCAACATTCTTTTATTAATCAGTGGTAATGCTATACTATGTGCATGCTGATTGTGCAAGCAACTTATATTAAATAATAAAATAAAAAAAAATGGTGCTGGTTGTGGGGTTTGAACCGACGCAAGTCGTACGGACCGCGAGTGCTACCCTCGTCCTACGCCATTTACTTTCTGTCAAGTCGCACGGACCGCGAGTGCTACCCTCGCCCTACGCCATTTACTTTCTGTCAAGTCGTACGGACCGCGAGTGCTACCCTCGCCCTACGCCATTAACTTTCTGTCAAGTCGTACGGACCGCGAGTGCTACCCTCGCCCTACGCCATTTACTTTCTGTCAAGTCGTACGGACCGCGAGTGCTACCCTCGCCCTACGCCATTTACTTTCTATCAAGTCGCACGGACCGCGTGTGCTACCCTCGCCCTACGCCATTTACTTTCTGTCAAGTCGCACGGACCGCGTGTGTACGGACCGCGAGTGCTACCCTCGCCCTACGCCATTTACTTTCTGTCAAGTCGTACGGACCGCGAGTGCTACCCTCGCCCTACGCCATTTACTTTCTGTCAAGTCGTACGCGAGTGCTACCCTCGCCCTAAGCCATTTACTTTTGTCAAGTCGTACGGACCGCGAGTGCTACCCTCGCCCTACGCCATTTACTTTCTGTCAAGTCGTACGGACCGCGAGTGCTACCCTCGCCCTACGCCATTTACTTTCTGTCAAGTCGCACGGACCGCGTGTGCTACCCTCGCCCTACGCCATTTACTTTCTGTCAAGTCGTACGGACCGCGAGTGCTACCCTCGCCCTACGCCATTTACTTTCTGTCAAGTCGTACGGACCGCGAGTGCTACCCTCGCCCTACGCCATTTACTTTCTGTCAAGTCGCACTGACCGCGAGTGCTACCCTCGCCCTACGCCATTTACTTTCTGTCAAGTCGTACGGACCGCGAGTGCTACCCTCTTTCTACGCCATTTACTTTCTGTCAAGTGGTACGGACCGCGAGTGCTACCCTCGCCCTACGCCATTTACTTTCTGTCAAGTCGCACGGACCGCGAGTGCTACCCTCGCCCTACGCCATTTACTTTCTGTCAAGTCGTACGGACCGCGAGTGCTACCCTCGCCCTACGCCATTTACTTTCTGTCAAGTCGTACGGATCGCGAGTGCTACCCTCGCCCTACACCATTTACTTTCTGTCAAGTCGTACGGACCGCGAGTGCTACCCTCGCCCTACGCCATTTACCTTTCCACGACTTACATTTTCACTTTTTCAACCAGTTATAATGCAGTCAAAACGTGGTAAAAGCTTGGGGGCAACCATCTTTACTGCTCATCAAAAATCTCAGTTACACTGTATTTTTGATCAGACAGTAAAGAGGGGGCAACTGTTGATACTCGAATTTTGACGCTAGTGCATTCAATCCCGTTGCGAAAAATATCTTTTTTTCACACTTAATTAATTATAAAGCACTGTAGTTTAATTTTTGCAATAACCGTTAATGATTTCTTAGTCCAGCTCGAGTCCTTTCGCATTCTTTTAATTTTATCTATCATTTTGGTTTTTTTCCGTTTAGTCTAATTCAGGCTCCCGAAGAACATTTTCGACACTGTCAAAATAAATATGTTTAGAGAGTTGAGTTCAAAATTCCGTTCGCATCATTTCAATCGTCGTATTTTTCTCTATAACGTAGTTACTTTCGTTCGAATTTTTCGTCAATTTTATCGCAACAAATAGATCGAGCTCATAAATTAATTACTAAATGATTATTCCTCCATTTTTTATCATCCGTTGGATGAGTCAACTATCTTTAGTCAACCATCCAACGGTCAACATAATTAAGGACACATCCATCTTTTATTCCTTCTCCAGCAAACAAACCAGCAAGCCTTTGTTTCTTTCTTTCCAAGTTTTCCTTCCAAACGAGCCAGCGCACGGCGAGCCTCGTCACTACGACGTTGAGTCACGCCTGCCCATGTGCTCTGTTCATTTCCAGCCATACAAACCAAAACAGCCACGTCCCCTCCTAAAAACATACACAAAAATACCCTATAAATACATAACGATTTCCAGCCCTAAACCCTACGGGTTACGCACCCTCTCATCCTCAACACGAATCAAAGCAAAGGAAAACGATCAAGGTGAGTTTATCATGTTGGATTTTGGACAACGGGACTAGTGCGTTAGTACCGTTCGTACACATTAGGGACATATGGACGCATATGTTATTTGTGTACCGTCATATAATATATTGTTAACATAAGGTTAATTGGACCAATTTGATGATCTAATAAAGTTAAGGGGTCCAATCGTCTAATTGAAACAGTGTGGGGGGTTAATACGGTTATTGTGCAGATTCCGGATTAATTCTGAATTGTTGATGGACCGATTCGAAATTAATGAAAAACATTAAGGACGGAATTGATCTCTTGTGGAATTGCTAAAAGAAAAGTTGTTTTTCCTTTATAAGGAAAAACCAAAGGAAAAGGAAGCTCACGGATTCAGTTTTTCCTTTGAGGAAAAACAGAGAGTTTTTCATACCCATCAAATCCCATTGCAAATATCCACTAGAAGATCAAGACTCTGTGATTCTCACATCGATCATGGCATCATTACCATCAGGTACGCTTCCGCTGCTTGATCTAATTTTCATGCAATTTAATCTGATTGATTCGTTCCTGGTTTGATCGAGGTGATCTAACAATTGGTAGCGGAGCAAGTCAATTTTGATCTTGCATGAATTGATGAAATGATCTTGATTGCAAAAATTAGGTTTTTAATTTAAGAATCCTAATTCTGAAAAATTGGGTTTTGTGATCTGTCAATTTATTTTTAATTTGGGATTGACCTTGATTCATGAATTGATTAGAAATAGATCAATCATAGAATTTGCACATGAAATCAATTTATTGTGTAAATTGGGTTTGATTTCGGCAATCTCTTGGATTAATGGTTACCAAATTGTTGATCCCAATTTCCATATAAGAAATTGACAGAGAACGTGGGTTTTAATTGCACATGGATTTGCTATATAATGGTTCTGTTGAATCAATTATTAGATTGATGATGCCATGATGGGAATTTGTTTTCAATTCCGAAATCACCAGTAAGCAATTGCAATTGATTTTTATTAATTGGATTAACAATCATAGTAAGCAATTGATGGAATTTGTTGATTAATTGATTAAATCTTTGCTGATTTATTCCAGTTTGTAATTGGAATTAAAATTAATCAAATCAAGCGGCATTAATTATTTGCAATTTCGGGTTTTGGTGATTCCGGAATTGATTTGATTAATTGTTTGAAATTGAGGTTTGCAATTTCCGGATTTTACGATTCCTGATTGAGGTTATAATTGCTGGATTTTACAATTTCCGGAATTGAATTTTTTTTATTCCGGGGGTGCAGTTGTGATTCCGGTAGTTCCGGATTTGTAGTGCTCTTGATTAATTAATCCAACATTCTTTTATTAATCAGTGGTAATGCTATACTATGTGCATGCTGATTGTGCAAGCAACTTATATTAAATAATAAAATAAAAAAAAATGGTGCTGGTTGTGGGGTTTGAACCGACGCACTCTCATTAGTATGGGGATGTTAAAGCTTGCTGACCACTGCACCACTTGCTGATCTTGTGATTTAGGAGATCACTTTATTTAATATAGTTCAGCACTGCATTAAATAACAAGAGTTAATTTTTTTTATGCCTAGTGCTTATGCTTTGCTACGTCTCTGATGTGTAAAGGCTTGCATACTTTATTATG